>VWYH01010734.1:894253-917662 GCA_013399365.1 Pampusana beccarii
TTTTTTTTTTTTTTTAATTCATTTTTTTTTTCTTGGGGATTCTCTTTTCTTCTGCCAGACTGACTTGCACCTTCTTGATAATTTCTCTTCCCCTCGTTTTTTTTATACTCTTCTCCCTGCTTCCAAACCCTGTGTCTGTGTGTTTCAATACTATCACAACCTCTGCTAAAAATAGATCTTTTTATATACCCTTCCTCCTCTCTGACCCCATCCAACACCCCCTGTTAAGGTGAGTTGTGTCTTTTCATCACTTTTTTCCTTGTGTGTTTTTGTTTGTTTGTTTGTTTGTTTGTTTTTTTTCTTTTCCTCCCTTTAGGGCAGGTTTTAGGGAGGAGGGGATGTAGAGGAGAGAATTTCGTGGGGAGTCAGGCATGTTTGCAAAGCCTTCTTTTCCCATCTGCAGCCTCAGCATCATTCCGGACTGCTCCCTTTTATCCCGAGGATGTAGCTAGCTGATGAAAGTGGGGAACTACTCTTCCTTAGCACTGCATGCTTGGGAGCCACAGCAACAGCAGAAAAAAAAAAAAAAAAAAAAAAGCGCTCCTCTTTTTTCCTTCCCCCCCTGCCCCCTATTCCCTCCTTTCTGTGTTTTGTTGGGGTTTTTTGTTGATTTTGTGTGTGTGTGTGCTTCCTTTCTGTTTTTAAGAAATACACAGGGGACTTGGAAAGAAATGCATGTGATGTCGGGGGGAGAGAGTGTGTGTGTGTGCACGTGTGTCTTGAGAGAGTGTATGTGTGTGCGCATATGTAAGTGTGAAGTGCATTTGTATTTGGTGTTTAGGGGATGATGAGTGATAAAGCTTCCAAACAGCCGCTGTACATTGAGCAAGGAGCACGGCAGAGACTGCTGATGGAGAAGTCGGTCAGGGATGCAGGAAAGCTACAGAGCTCTCCACAGAGTTCGGTCCCTTGTGCTCCAGGACATCTTTCCATAGATCATTACTGGCACCTTCAAGGTGATGGCTCTCATTCCTCTCCTGACTTCTCAGCAGAGGAGTGCTGAGAGAAAAAACTTTAGGGATAATGTGAATTGATAGCGTTTCTGTTCCTAGAGTAGCTCAAGACAGTGTTATTCCAGGGATAAGTGGGGAAAATAGCGTTGTGATCCAGAGCAAATGGATCATTTGCTGGCACATATTAGTGTTCAGTGAGAAAAAGAGAAACGAAACATCATTAGTTTGGGCAGCCAGCAGAAGCGTTGCAGCCCTGTTTACTTCCCCATTCCAAAGTTGTTTTAGACTGTTTTTTTTCTTCAGGTCTTCAAGCTAACTGTTCCTATTGATGACAAAAATGTGTTTCTACAGTAAAAAGAGTCTATTATAAATCTGCTGAGGAATGATTTATTATTCAGAGGCAATCAAGTAATTTATCTGTTTCATGGATTTTTTTTTCCCAGTCTTTTAGTGTGCTTTCAACTATGTATTTTACCTATGTGTATGAAGTGGAGTAATATAGATTTTAGTTGCATTTTAACAAGGAGTTAAGGCATAACTTGCAGGGTGCCATTTGCAAAGTGTCACTTAATATAAAACAAAACAACAGCCCCTAGCTGTTTTTCATGGATTTTTCACATCTCGCTTGTTTATTTATTTATTTTATTTTCCTTAGAACTTGGAAGGAAAGCTGGCTTCACAATGATAACAGTTTCAAATATTCAGAGCTCAAAATTGTTACACTTATCTGACTGGAAAACTTGAATTAGTTTATGAAATCTAGTGGATCCAAAGTACATGGAAGAGCACTTTGTATATGTAGTTTTCTAACAGGTCGAATCATTTTTACATCTACAAATTTACAAATGCACTTAAAAGGTTGCTGTCATCTGTGTTTGAAGGCCTTCATGCTGTATGGGTACAGGAACATTGATGTTGCTTGTCTAGTTAATGCAATTCCAAAATAACCTATCTTTCCACATGCTGCGTAGATGACGTTCAACAAAAATGAGCAGTCATGGAAGTAGTCTTGTGCTATCAAGAGTCATTTCATCATTTCTTTTTCTTCTTAGCCTAAATTAAAGTATTTTACACAAGTTTGCCTTGGGATTTTTTTTTCTGCTGTGGCTGGGTGCTGTTGTGAAAGCAGGAAGCATGCTTTGAGTGAGCTGTGACAGCAGTGAGGGAAGAAACACCTGATGTGCTTTGTACATCATCCCTGAACGTATGCAGGAGTGAGAAAAAGAGATGGAAAACCAGCACAGTGCACTAGCAGTTTAAATAAATAAGGGTGATGCATGTTAGCTTGTCAGCTGCTGAACCCTGACTACTGGCTAAACACATTTTCTTGGTAAGCACTGCGATGTGATACAATTTTTCCTATTTGATAGAGTTTGCTGTTAAAATGACGTGTGGCACAGGAAAGCTCTTGTTCTGCTGATAAAAATCATACCTCCTAGTTTTAATCCAGAGGAGGCTGAAATATCCACAACTCCTGTTGAAGTCACTAGGAGTTACTTGTGTGCAACACTTTTCAGGATTTTTTACCTAAACATATCAGGATTCAGGATGTTTCTAAAGGATACGATTGCCAACAAATCTGTAATGTCTCATTTTGTTTAGATTTTACATTGGGTGCACACAGTATGTTTACAAGTAAATGTTTTCTTTTACCACAGCAACACAAAAATGTGTCAGGAGATGGAAAACTTTAACGTTCTTTTTTCTTGTGGGCTTTTTATGAGAATTCTCTTGGTATTCTTTAGCTGTTTGTGAAAAAGCAGTGTTTGCTTCAGAAATCTATGCCCTGTTTCTTATGCTGGTTGATCAGCTGTTGACATCAGTGAAGGAAACAAATGGATGGAACATGTGTACCAGAAAAAAAAAAAAAAAGACCAAGTAATGTGTTTCTTTATTGTAACAACTGGAAGACCAGAGTGCTTTCAGCTGGGTATGAAAATGCTGAAGCAAGGGGTTAGCATTGACTTTGATCTGGTGGTCGCTCCTATTGATGTGAATGACAGCACACCCACACTTAGGTTATTCTATAACACAGTAACCTAGATGGAACTTCCCTTTCATTTATGTTTTGAGGCTTTGATAAAACCTCAGACCTTGGATTCATTCACCTTTGAAACCTTTTTTTTTTTTCTGCTCTTGAAACAAACCTTGTAGAGCTGTGTGCTGCTAGAAACAAAGTGATGGAGGGAGAGTTCAGAAGTCACTGACTATGTGAAGCTTATTGCTATAAAACGTGGAATTTCCCTCTACTGTTAGCCAATGGAAATGATTTTCTTATATTATTGCACTTCATTATTCTGCAATGTAAGTCTAAATCACTTAGTGCAAAGAGTTTTTATTCTATGAGTATGGTACTTCCACAAATGAAGAAAGTCTGTATTTTGTCTTGTCCTAAACTACAACTAACCATTGTTGCAGGGCAAAATTACTGTTACTTTTGGACATACTTGTTGAGGAAGCTGTATTGATCTCAGATTTTAAATTTTTAACAAAGGAAATGAAAACTACCGCAGAGTTGCCTAGGGTATGGGGGGATGAGGTGAAGTGGTATTATCTGTATCCATGCGGAATGCAATCACAAGTTACTTTAAAAAACAGTAGCATAACCCATGTGAAAGTAAATGAATATCTTTTTCTCTGCAAATCCCACTTTACTAGTTTTAATGGTACTATGTGTATGTTTCAATCAGAGTGTATATTTGTAGTTTTAAAATGTCTAGATGAATGAGGTTACTTTATGCAAAGCTGGCTTTTTCTTTTCATTTTGCCTGCTAGATGTATAATTTTTTGTAATAAAATAGGGGTTTTTTTCTGCTTTACTTGCTTACACGTAGAAGAAAATTGAAATATTCTTCCTGGGAACCACGTGTAACTCTGAAGAGCCAGGCACTGAACAGAGCTACAAGCAGTTACCTTCCCAGTCTTGGTGAATGTGGATGAGTGTCAGGGGTGACAAGTGCTTGGGGGAAGAGCGTGGCTCTTAGGGAAAGCAGAGTATCTAACTACCTGGTGCTGGAGTGGCTGTGCGCTTCAGGGCTGAAATAGCAAGTCACTTCCTCACCCTTAAAAGTATTAAACTCTGTCTTGTGGTTTGCATGTAGTGATCTGCTTGTTTTTTCTTTGTATTAAAGTAGATATGGAAGGCTTAATTACAGTCTGGTAGTGCTAACACAGCTCTCTGATGACAACTGTTTGTAAGAGGTCAAATGGAAAATAATTCTGGAGAGGATTCACCAGCTACAGCATTTCTTCTTTGTGGTGTGTTTTCATTTACACCAGTTTTCTCTGCATTTGCATCCAGCTGTTATACCCTGCTTGCTTGTGTAGGCTGGAGGCTGCTTTGTGTGGAGAAAGTGTTTGTAGGAAGGGGAAAAAGAATGTTATTGTTAACTTTGGCACAACACAGTGTAGCAGCTCTGCCAACCCCAACCTAATGCAAGAATAGCTGTGGCATTGTAGGTAGAATGTTCAGAATTTTTGTATGAATACCGGATTTCATACTGCATAAGAGAAGACACATTTTTAAATGTAATTCAAAGGAAATACTGTATTGAGAATGAGACTTGCTAAGTCCCCATGACCACTGTTCTCCTGTGGGATCTGAACATTGCAGCCCAGTTAATCTCTGGTTAAAGTGGGGTGAGGCCAGTTTCTCTCATTCAATCCAATACTGGAACTCCATGCTTGTAACTGGGAATATATTCCAGTGCTGCAGTGGTTTCAGTAACAAAATTTATGCTTTATTTATAGGGCAAAATGTATGATGCACTATTGATTTCTGCTAATGGGCAATGCTTTTAACAGGGTGTATGAATCCAGTCATTTTGATTATGGAGCTGTTTAACTTGCATCACCTGTGACTTTCTCATCTGTATGTTAGATATATTTAAGTGCTGTGGATACTTAGTAGGCTATAAGGAAGCGAAATGCTTATCTTCTGTGAATGACAGATAAAATCCTTAAATTGTTCTTTCATTTGTTTTTGGAAGGTGTGGAGGATTCAGGACTACATCTTATTTGATTAAAAAATTGTCTCTTAGTTTGCTTAAAAATAGTTACAGAAGGATTTATTATTATACATTTTAGACAATCTCTTCTGTAAGCATTTAAAAAAATATTTAACTTCATAACACGGTTTTAGGGCAGGCCACTGAGGTGTGATGAGAGCTTAGCCCTCTTAATGACTGGTTGTTATCATACTTTCATTAATATAAATGATGTATATAGTGACAAGGTCTTTTTCAAACTTACCAGAACTTTGCATACAATGATATCTTTGATAATGAGTCACCTGGAGCTCCTATAAAGAGATTTATTTTTTTTTTTAATCTCAGTTAAAGTATGAAAATTTTAGGCAAATTAAAGTGGTTGAGTTATTCGAGCTCTGGTAGAATAAAAACACCACGAATATATGGTTCCCTTGTCAGTCATACCATTGTCATCTTTTCACCTGGGTGAGTTTGGTAGAAAACATATCTACAAGCCATCTGTAGCCATTAAGGGCAATACCTTTAGGTCATGATGGCTCCTACAGTAACCCGGGTAGAGATACACCAGTAGTCAATGACAATTTGATGAAAGACAGGGAACATCAGCTGGGAAGTAAATAGGGCCCTGAGATGGGGTTAGAAAACCTCTCTGGGAAAAAAAAAAAAAAAAAGTGTTTTTCTGGATGAGAAGTCAGCAAGTGGCCATGATGTACTTCTAAGCTTCCTTGGACTTAGAGGCTGTTTCTAAAGATGACAAAATCCCATTGGTTTACTGACAGTGCAGAATCCTAATGAAATTTATATAATCCAGCAGAGGTTGTCACAGAAAGCAGAAAGGGAGAATTTCACAACTGTAATACTTGAATTTAGATAATAACATGAATGATTCCTTCTCCTGTTGTGGTACCAGTGGAGAACTGTGTTCCATTTAGTTTGTGTACCTGTTGAAAAGGTTTAAACATTTTAACTTACAGTAATGAATGGCGAATTACTTATACTAGAAAAATATGGAAATTCAAAGTTAAGGCTTATGTTACACTTAATCATTACAGAGGCATGATCTACGGCTTGGGAGTTCTTGTTGCAGCTTTGACAAGCATCTCCTGAAGTGGCACTGAATGTGGGGTTTCCTACCTGTAAAATGGGATAATATTGCTAAGGCAAAATTCAGCAAGTCCTGGTCCTCTTAAATAGTTCCTTGACTTCAGTGGGACTTCTTGCCTTAGCAAGAAACTCTGAAACAGACTTGCAGAACAGTGGCAATGGGGAAGGTGTGAAGTATCATCATTATTACTATCTCAGAGAAGCTTATCTTGTATGAGGTGGTTCACGTTCCAGGCAGCCTGCATCACTAGACCAAAATTCCTTGGCACTTTCTCTTGGTTCCTACAATGCATCACTGTTTGATTCTGTGGTAGTACGAAATAAATTTTAAATCCTTTCTAAAATCTAAGGTCTAAATAAAGAACATATTAAGTACAGGATCATTTAAATATATTAGTTGTATGTGATAGTTCAGATTTAAAGTTTTGGCTGTACATTTCTGGATGTCCGTCTATTGCAAGAAGTTATTTTGTCTATATTTGGATTTTCAACTAATATAAAAATACTTTATGAATTCTAGAAGCAAATATATACTTTATAAGTAGTTTTTTACATGTCAGACATGAGACACTGATTAGACACTGGAACGGGTGACCCAGAGAAGTTGTGGGTGTCCCATCACTGAAAGTGTTCAAGGTCAGGCTGGATGGGGCTTTGCGCAGCCTGATCGAGTTGAAGATGTCCCTGCCCATGGCAAGGGGTTTGGCCTAGATAGTCTTTAAAAGTCCCTTCCAACCCAAACCAGTTTATGATTCTGTGATACTATATTACAGATGTCAGCTAATTAGCCATCACAGCAACCGCTCCCCTTGGGTTTTGTAGTACGCAGACAAAATTTTAAGCAGCAGTTATAGTAAAATGAGGAATCAGGAGAGGAGAATTTGTTTTTCTTCTCTTTTGCTTTTGTATTTAGTTTTCAGTGGTAATGTGGGGTAGAGACTAGAAAAGAATCGTAGATTTGACTGTTCCAAGCCACTAGCTGAGTTTTAAGACTCCTTATGCTTTTTGAGTAGGGACTGGTTCTTGTATTAGCATTTGGGATTGGCAGGGTTCCTCTTCCTGGCAATACAGGAGAACCTGGGAAGGGGAGGATATTGTGATTCTTTCAAGTCTGAAGGTAAAATCTGCAGTGCCATATGGATAATATCAGATCAGCAGCTCCTTTGAGATCTTTCCAGTGCATATTGCGAAGGCAAGCTCAGGCTAGATCTTCAAGGCCAAAATCTTAAAAGCAATTTCTAAATGTGCACTCTCACTCAGATTTTGCTTGCATGTGGCACGTATGTGTGCTGCCTAGAGATGTAAGTGATGGGAGTCAGAATCAGGGATAGTAAAGTAGCTGGAGTCAAGGGAAAGATTTAGCAAAAGGGTAACAACAAAGAACATTTATAAGCAACGATCCAAGAAGGTAAGCGTGAGAGGGTGTTTAAGAGAGAGAGGATGGAAGAGGGAAAGGCATGGCACAGGGCTGGAATTAATAAGATTCAACAGAATGTGAGAGGTAAAAAGCCCCCAAAAATATCAGAGATGGAGGCTGGATTGGACACAAGACAGCACAACTAATGGTGGAAGGCTAAAAGGCAGGCTGAAAGGGAGCTGTACACTTTTCAGTTTAAAGTGTAGTTTCAAGATCAGGTTAAGCTGATCTAAATTCCAGCTGCTGCCATGAAGGGAGTTCTGCACACTCCTCCTTCCTCCGAATGATGTGCTGCAACTGGTAATGTGAAAAAAGAAAAAAATTCATCCAGATCAGATCCTTGATCCAGCTGACTAACTGCTCATATTAAGATTACAGCTGCCTCAAGGCAAAGAGGCAGGGGGCAGACGTAAGAAAATGCAGCATAAAATTGACTTACGCTGATGATGGATCTCTGTTCTTGGTCTGAAAGTCCTGGTGAGACTCTGGGCTAGAAATTATTTAGAAGAGAGGCTGGCTAGGAAGACTTGGAGTGGTGACACAAAGAAAGGAAGAAGTCATCTGGGACAGTATTTGTAGTGAGCAGTTTAGACAGCTGCACGCAAAGAAAGCAAGATGCTCAAAACGTGCAGGAGGCAAAATCAAGCATTTAAAAGTTACAAAAGGCTGGTATTTATGTTACTTGTGTATTTAATTCAGCATCCATAGGCACTCCTGCTGATGCAATCTTTAATTCCGTGATCAAGCAGGGCTTTTTTTCCCTCGGGACAGCTTGCAGAGAGGCAAGGCAGCAGAGGCTCCAGAAGTTCCATGCTCCTCATGGGTGGCTGCCCTGTCCCTCCTCACCCCTACTGAGCAGAGCAGTGCCTGCAACTCGGGACTTACTTCATCTTGTTGGATCAAGAATGACGAAGTCCAGTGCTCAGCAGTCCCGCTGGCAGCTCCATACTTCTCTCTCACAACCTCCATCTGCATCATCTTCACGGGCCCCAGAGTATTTCATAAAAAAGTTGTACAGCTTTTTATCAATGCAGTATTTATGGCTCCCAAACAAAACATCTTCCTGCCTCTTTTTGCCTTATAGCTGCACCTGCAGTGTGCTATACGTGTGCAGCGTGTGTTAAGCTTACTTTTAAACCGTAACATACACTTCAAGTTTCTCTTGGAATAAAGAGAAACCATATAGAAAAATTAAGAAAATCATAATAAAATGCCTTCAGAGAAAATGAGGCAAAGATTAGAATATGTTTTGTAATAAATGAAATATAAAGGTCTCTTAGGTCTTATTTGCTATCTTTTTAATGATTTATATATATATATATATAAAAATAGTTAAATTAGATTATGCACAAAATCATACACACACACACACAACCACATTATGGATTCCAATCTTTGAAGAAAAGGGTTGAAAAAGAATACTTTACCCAGTCCTGTGAGAAATAAGATGCTGGCAGATGATGTCATGCTGTCTAGACTAGAATAAAAGATGTATTTTAAAAAATCTTAGCTATCTTATTTAAAGAAAAGATTTTTTAATATTCTAAGAAATCACAAGTGCTACCTGATGATCTTAGATTTTACTTTGATCATGTTTTATGGATTCTGGTGTCTTTTCATAACACATTCTTAAAATGCCTTTTTTCTTTCCTTTAAGCATGCCTATAGAGAATTACACACTTAGAAGAAGATATTACTGGTTCTTCTGGATTGTCCAGTTCAGTCCCTTGCTCTGGCAGCCAAGATGTCATATAATTCCTTTCATGTACTGACCAAACTCCTTCTTATAATTATTTAGGGTTTTTTTTTTTTTTTTTTTTTTTCTCTAGTTCCCATACTACCATTTGGAGGCTTGATTCAGTATTCTGGTTTCTTTAGCCCTTAAATGTGTTCCTGGTCTTCTTATACTACTTTGTTCTTGGTCTAATCTTGTACTTAAGCTTCAAAGGCCTTTTCTGCACAGCGTTTACTGCCCCAAAGTGTGGAGCAGTTCTGCTCACTGTCTTCCTGTGCTAGGCTCATACAGCAAAGGTCACGCATGACAGAGTTCAGCTCTGGTGAGGACTCGTAAATGCTTGTGGTGGATAGACAGTGGTTTAAAGTTAGACACAACAGGGTTCTGGTCATGCTCCTCATTCATGTAATGACTAATCTCAAACCAGTTTTCAGTATTGACCTTCAGAGAGTGAGTGATGTATCAAGTCCCTTGCCCACATTTCTCTTTGGAGATAGGTTTAGTCTTCCAGTGCTTAGTGCTTTACGGGGTTTTTGCAGACTCATTTTCATTTGGCTTAGTTCTGATTTCTTACTATAAATAGTTATAGGAAGACAGAAGCAACCTTTGTTTATAGTTTGAAAAAAATCCTGTTTCTCTGTTGGATTGAATTTCAGCTGGTGAGAGTTGATACTTTAACATTTAAACAGATACAATATTCTAAGCATTAATCTTTCAACTAGGAGGTAGCCATTACGCTCTAAGCAAACATATCTTCAAATCAGACTGTCTAATACTCCTAATCAAGAATGCATTTGATTTTATGTGGGTTTGCCATGTGTGCTTCATTCGGGAAGCTGGAAGTTAGTATAGTATGTTTTGATTCTGGACTCATTTTCTAATTGAAAAATTACCCACAAAAGGAACATGTATATTTTTTTTTTGTTCCTTGAAGTGTAATGTAAATGGAGGAGAGCAAATACAAGTGGCTAGCCTTTCTGTGTTTCAAGAACTTAACTGAAATGGCTTTATTTTGAAAAATGAAGGGCATTAGTTCATGATATTTTCAGTTTGCATTTTTCTGTTCTTTCTCAAAAAACAAGGAGTGAAAACATGGTAGTGAAGCTTTTATATTGTTTGCAACTTTAAAGTCATTGCCTCTATGCATGAAATATTTTAACCAAGATTTCTTAAGGAAGAGTGAATGCTCTCTAACCAGGTTGATATGACTATCTCTCTCTTTATCAAGTTCAGGTGTACATGAAGTTTTTTATACGTTACTATGTTATACAGGTGGATTAGTATTTACTTAATGTGGAATTATTACATTTGTCTTTTTTTAAAAAAAACACCTTCCCATGTTACTTGTCATTAATCATCTGTTGGAAGAAAAGTATAGATGGATAAGATACAGTTCTGTTAGTTATTAGATATTTAAAAATACCACAATAAGTATTACCTAATATGACAATGCTACAATACTACAATAAGCAATATTTAAAACTCAGTAAAATCCCACAGTGAACAAAACAGCTGGAGCTGTAACTTGCATCAGCTGCTCGACACCAGACTCTCCTTTCTGCTTTCTCCTGGGCCTGTTGACGTTTGCCTCACCTGCAGAATGACTGTGCATGTTATCTGCAAGGTGTCAGTCCATCAGTAATGAGCAACCTTTAACCCTGGTGTAGATATCCCCTTCATGGAAAAGGGTATGTGTCACAACATTAAGATTTATGTATACCTACATGGGCAAATAACTTCACTCACTGGACGTGTCCTATTTAACCTAGTGGGGCTGCAGTTTCTCATTTGAGTGCTTGTAGGAGTAGTCTGAGTCATATTTGTCCCGCAGACCTGGGCGTGGAAGGGATTCAAGATCTGTATGGGGGAACAGACTGCCAGTGTGTGCATGCACAAAGGTTGGAGCTGAGAAGAAGCCTGGAGTCCTTTGCTTTAACTCTATTCAGAAAATGGGAATGTTTATGCTGACTGAAAATGCAGCAATGCACGTAGAGTGGTTGTTTATGTTGTTGTTATTTAAAAAAAAATAAAAAATGAACTATAGATCTGTCAAAAAAACATTAAAATATAATGTCATGGCAATGTGTGACCTGTTTTCCTGGGATGTTTTGGATGTTTTTAATTTTCTTCTTCTTTTTTTTTTTTTTTTTTTTTTTTCCCCACATGCTGTTGCTATGGTAAGAATCAGCACATCAGGGAAAGGTATCATAACAAGTAATATCATAAAAAATAATCTGTAAGATCTTTGCATTTCCTGGGACAGCACAGGGTCATTTTGGAGCTTCTACTGAAGCCCTCTCAAAAAGAGTTCTCAAATTGTGGTTGGCTTCCCTCTCGTTATTCATGGACTACTTTTGCATGACCAAGAGAAATCAGGAAAATCAACCTTTTTATCAGTAAGGCTATATTAGCTACAAACAAATTCTTACCTCCTTTAGAAAACACTAGGTGTTCCTTCAATCAGCAGCAAAAATATGAAGAAGAAAAGCCAGAAGGAAATGTGATTGGGTAATGGAGATGAAGCTAAAAAAAGCAAAATTAGAGTTTTCCAGCTTTTGTGGGGGAGTGGGGTGCAAGGATGTAGGCCAAGATTTACTCAGTTTGACTTTTAGGAATCAAGTAATGCTTAAATTGTTTGGGTGCAAGAACTTGGAAATACCAGCATACCAAGCTCCTACATGGTAAAGATTGATCAAAGTATTTGAGTATTGAAAAACAGGTGACATCTTCAGATGGCCGCAGATCTAATAGCTGCAATTCTGTTACCGGCAGTACTTACATACTACAGCCTGCTAAACAGAGATGCTGTTGAAAAGAGTTTTGAATTTACTGAAAAGAAGTTACCTACATTTTGAAGTGTGATTAACTAAGCTTATTACATGAGACGAAGCTCTACTTGGTGCACATTTTAAATAGTAACTGTAGTTACAGATTGATGCATGGGAGGAGGTGGAGAGGGGATTGGAGACTCCAAGTTTGTGTGAGTAGCTGAAGCCACTGGAGAAGACAGGCAGTGTCTCTGCTGGAAGATCAGGAGATCAAAGAACACCCTTATTCAGCATAAGAAGAGAGCACGTTTATTACATCACATGGCTAACTCCCATTCCTGCAGCAGGATGCTGGGGTGAAAATTTTGAGAAGGCTGCTGGTGCCCTCCTGAGTTATGGACTTTGAATACAGGGGACTCCAGTCTGATGTCTGCCCTTTAGATAGCCAGCACTAGAGAGATTGACCAAGAAATTTTAGTCCAAATTTAGTATTTCTCACTACAAACCTGGGGGTTTTTTTATATAAATGGTCCCATCAATACAGACATTTCTCTAAACTATGACCTAAATGCCACATGGAAGAGTAGCTCTGTAATATTAAACCATTTAAAGTGTAAAGTATAAAATGATGTTTAGTTAGAGGTTTAGTTAATTGTTCAGGCTACAATGACATCAGTTATTTTCAAAGCTGTCCTTCCCTCAGTTGCAGAGTTGGTGGCTTCACACTGAGCCCAGCACCCCTTTGGAATTGTGCAGAGTTTGCATTGCGATAGTGTTTCCAATGAGTGTTTTACCAATGTGGCAGGCTTGCTTTCAAATGTCATGGCTGCAGTTTTCTCACAGCAACCTTGTCCAGACCCAGCTGTGTGTTTCAAGGATGAGCTTTCTGCTGTTTAACATACTTCATATTTTGATCCAGTGTACCAGATCTCACTTGCACCCTGGTTTGCAAACTTCCCTGACTCATGGTTGGAAGTGCCTTCTTGGATGCAGAAGGGCTGTATTCCTCCTAAGGAGTGCTCCTGAAGGTCAGCAACCTGGGTCATCCTGAGCTTGGATGGTCCACCTGCCTGATAGCATAAGTGCTTTCACGTAGTGTGAAGACAGTGGAGTTCAATAATAACCAGAGTGAGGAAGCAGTGGGGTCAGCTGGCTGGAAACCTAGGCCTCTTGGAAAATCCCCCCCTAGTGTGTTTCAGGCTCTAACTTCTATCAATATTAAGAAGGATTTTATGCCACGGGCCGCTCTGAAAATCTTGCTAACCTTCTGTCTTTGTCAGTATTAGATGTGAATATTTTAAATCAGTGTGCAGAATTACTGTTATTTTTAGACTGTTTTTCTGAAAGGCTGATGGCAGTCTGCTTCTTGCCTTCCTCCTCTTGTCTGCAGTAACTCTTGTATCTGTTTGCCGATATCAGCAACATCTGCCATGGGACTGAAAAGCTCGAAATACAATCCAGTCCCTAGAAGTTTCATCCAAGTACATGCCCCTGGACAGATGAGAAGGACACTGACTCTGAGGGTGAGACTGCAGATCCTTGGTGATGGGCCCTAGGCAGGCCTTTGACATACTCCAACCGTAGGAGTCAGTCAGTGTCTGGACCTTCTTGGACAACTTAGATTCTTGAAATCAACACAAGTTTGTAGAAAATGAGGCTACTTTAATGCCCTCTCTGTCATGCTTTTGTTCATAACCCTGACATATGGTAGCTATCCGCAACTTTCAGGGTACCCTTGGCATTTAGGGATGCTTTGCACTGTGCAGAACTCTGTTTTCTACTGCAACTTTTGTTGGAATTGTGTTGTCCTTACAGCTTCTGCTGCATTTTGAATAGTCATATATTTCACTAAGTAGTTTATTTAAAATGGTTCCTTGAGAAGGATATTATTGTGAGACATAAAATGTGGAAGGGCTGAATGAAAAGCAACATTCTTCTTTGTAACCCTGTTTTGAGGGTGTCTTCTGACACATGAAACTTTCATTATACTTTAATTATTAATGGGAAGTATTTTCTTACCAGCATAGCACTTACACACAGTGAAATCACTTTTCAGGAGAAATTACTGCAAGCAATTTTTGGATGAGTTTCAGTTTTGCAAATTGCTTGGGGTTTTTTCCTTTGTTTTTTTCTTAGTACTCCATAAATTAAAGCACAAACGATAAGCAAGATCATTATGCTGTCATGAATCACTCAAGTTCTAATGGCCTAATGCACTAGCCTTAATTAGTAATATTGTATTTTTAAAAAGACAGTATTGTGAATGAAATCTGAACATGCACTGTTTTATAACTGGGCTTCCCAGAAGATTTTAAATGGATTCTTCTTCTTGGTATGTTTTTAAATAATTGATACAGCCACTTCAGGCCCGTGGTAGACAAACGGATTATTGGCTGCTAGTGAAAAAATTTGTTTTAGGCATAATAACTTCACAGAGTCATGGCACTGCATGCATCTGCTGCTCTAATTAGAAAGTTTGCCTAGGGTGCTTGTATCAGAAAGAGTGGGAAAAAATAGTGCTGTACAATCTGTTGTAACAGAGTGATTCCTGCAAAATGTGATTTATACTGGATTCCTGGTTAACGCTTTCATTTCTGCTGGAACTCTCAGATGCCATTTCAGCAAACTTTGTACAGAGAGTACTGTATTTCCCTTACCCAAATGGGCTGCCCACTTGGAATTGTCGCTGTTATAAGCTGGATTTAGGGCTCTCAGATGCATTGGTCCATGGTACAAAAGACCATAGCTGCTCTGCCCTACAGAACTCTTTTAACAGGCCTATTGAGCCGCTCCAACCATGGAGAATAAGGCTGCAATTGCAGTTCCCTAGTGCGGTGTCCCTTTATTCTGGATAGGCTTTCAATTTATGCTCTTTAACAGAGGTATTGAAAATCAGGAGTGATAGCATAAAAGGAGTTTTGATAGTCCAGTGATAGCCACACAGTTTTTGAGGGAAACTCATGAAGCTGGGGCCAAAAGCAATTGTGGTGGGACGATGACCAAGACCATCTCAGCTAACCGGGGAGCATATAGCGCTTGAAACTAGGCTTTTCTCACCACAGCAGTTGTATCCCATCCAAACAGCATTTGGATCAAAATAAGTATGGTTATGGGGAGAATTAACGATCTTTTGCTTGCTTGCTTACTTTAATTTACCAGTTCACCAAGTATTTCATGGGAAAGGATCAGTTTCAACAAATACATCTTTTCAAACACACAGCGGGAGTCTGTTGTCGTAGAACTATAATTTATTGCTGCTTTCTGTGGAAACCTGGTAGCCTTAGTGGAAAGTATAGAGAGCTGCGTCCTGTTCTCCTTAAACCTCATTTACACTAATAAGGTACAAGAAACTGGTACAAGAAACTTTAAGGTACCTGAAAATAAAGCAAAGTGGAATTTGATTTAAAGAAAAGAAAAGGAATTATTCAAAAAATATTCATGCCTCAGAGAAAGTGAAATGTGATCAACCATATGAAATTTCTTGTTATCAACCAATCTGAACATTTCAGAGGGTAGATAAATGTCTTAAAGGCAAGTACAGGTGTTACAGGAGATGCAGCTCTATTTTACATGTCAAATTATCTGTTCATACTATGATATTGCAGAACAGCAAGGAGGCAAAACAGCTCTTCATATATTCTAATGAAATGTTTATAAAAGCAAAATCGGATATCAGAAATAGGAGAAATGCAGTAACCTAATCTGAAGGTGTACTTCTGAATATCTGTTGTTCTTTTGAATTTTCCTTATCAATATCTTTACAAAGAGTCAGAAAGGATGAAGCAGTATGATGCTGAGGAATCTCATGCATTTATAGAGCATCCTGTCTGACATATGGTTGGATCTGAATTTGTTTCTTCTACAGTTTTAGGCTTTAGCTAATCCAAGTACTTAAGTATTTTGTTAGCTTTATGGTCAGTGTAACTATTGAAGTATTTATCCTTTTTGAAGGCCACAAATTATGATGATAGAATGGTATCTAGAATACATATACGTTAATAAATTTGTGGAGAAATAGCTTAAAGTCTTTATCTTATTTACATTAAATATCAGAAATTTTCTAAATAATGAAAAAATAACAGTTTTGTGCCAGGCTGTAGGGGGAGAATTAGAAAGGAAAGGAGGGTGTCACAAATTATTGTAATTTACTTGTTCCCTAGCAGCAATCAACTAAAAATCAAACAGATCTGATCAAAATGATGAGAGACTTTAGATCACCTGGTGTTGAAGTCAAGTTTATTTTCCCTCTAAGGCATGCTTACAGTGCAGGGTATTTGAGGGCTTTCAAAAGTTTAATTTCACTGAACTGAAATGTATTGTTTTAGGGAGGCTTTCATAAGGGAGGACTATACAAAATTCCTTTCTTATCCTTCTAAATGGTTCTACTTTTCAGTGGGTCATTAGCTTTTATGCGGTATGCTATGTTCATTTGTGGACCAACTTTTGACATATGTATTATTCATTTTATGACTGGTATTCAAGTTTCATCAATGATTGCACTGTCCAAAAAAAAAATTACAAGGAATGAAGAACATCACTTTGAATGCACTGATTCTTTACATGCTTATTCATGTTGGGCATACACCAAGACTTTTTGCATACCCTTTCTAAATCACTCTTGATAGACAAGTGAAATTGAAATAATTACAGAATTATATTCCATCTTCAGCAAAGATGTGTTACATTCTGATTTGTACTGCTTGCCTCATCAGCACAAAAGAGCATGGATATAGGCAATTTCTTTTCTGCCCCCCTCAAGTCACCAGACAATAGTACAACACCAAAAGGATGGCAGGAGCCAGTTTTTGTGTTCAAGTTTCTTCTCCCATTTCAGAAATGATCACTCTTCAGAAAAAGGACTGAAAATAAGAAGCTGATGGTCAAAAAGTGCAACTGTGGCTAAAAGCTGAAAAGTGGCAGCTTGGAGATGTTTCCATGGTACTTTATATTGCTTGAAGTTCAGGGGACTTATGTTTTCGTATGAACTTGATTTTCTGACCAACCAGTACCCTCTTGTATAAGGAGCAACCTTATCCCTTTCTCAGTGGATCACGGGAACCTCATCCAACAGCATCGTGGAAGATCTAGTCAAGCCAGAGAAAGGGATTGGAGTATATACATTTCAAATCACACACAGGAGACACTGTTACTTCCAAGTGCAACTGTTCCAGCTTTGACTAACTTTGGAAGAGCTTTTCTGTCAACCATGTATTTCCATGGGAAGCAAATTTTTTCTGCCAGGGTGAGGTGAAAAAGACAGACGGAGATGGGCAGGGAGTATGACAACCAAAGCATTTCTCTGTCGAAATGGATTTCCGATACAAAGTGTTGAATCCAGCCCTTGTGCCGTAGCACCACATGAGCAGAAGGATGAGCACGCAAAACCCCACCTGTACATCTTTTTGGGTACTTGTTAGTAGACACCAAGGGTTCCTTGGATCTTAGCTGTTGTTGCAACAGAGAACCGAAGTACAATACTTAAGAACAATAAGGGGGGGAAAAAATCACTAAATATTTTGAGTGTAATAGAACTATATGCCTGCAGGTAGCAGGGGTTCACAGAGCACACTCCTTCATTAAGCTATCGTATATGGATTCATACAGTGGATATATTAAAGTAAGAATACAAGGGCTTGGAACTGATGTGGTATTCCTACCAGAAAAGAACACAACATTTCTTCAAAACCAAACTAAAACCAAACCAAACCAAACCATCACCACCAACATAAAACAACAGGAGGAGGTTGGTTGGTTGGGGTTTTTTTAATGTCACATGATCTAAAGGTTGGCTGATGAAAGATTTAAAAATGATGGCAGATGACTTTTAAAGGATTCTACTGTAGGTGCTTTGTAGACACGCTTTCTCATCCAGTACAAATTTTGAAGGTATGTACTTTTGATAATTGTTTGAAGGTTCCAGATGTGCGGTTCTCCATTAAAGGTCTGTCACTTTGTTGTAGTGCAACATATTGCAGGTAAACAGGTGGACTACAAACCGAAATAAGCACCAAGAAAATGGCTAAGATCTCGTTGTTAATAAAGTAGCTGTCAAACAGAAATAGTAGAAGGAAATGGAGAAAATAAGGGATCATTTAAAAAAATCTACACTCAAAAAATTTACACCTGCTGATGCAAATTATACCTATGCTGGGCTTGGGAGAGGAGGCAGTAAGACACCTTGGTCTCAAATATTTCTTGTGTAATAAGCGATGTTTTCTGCACTGTCCGTTACTTTTTGGTATAAAAATACCGTTGAGTATGTGAGAGTGTAGGAGTCACCTCACTATATTTACATTGGCATTTCTTTCAAGGAGGGCTTTCATCCTGCTTGGCTCATAGAGATTCTCTCTAATGCTTGAAGCATATGTTCTGCTGGTTGAAGAGTAGCTTCGGTGGTCAAATTTGTATGAATTGGGGACTTAATGAATAATAGTACCTCATATAGATTCTTAAAGAAAATTCCTCCTCCTGAGCTCTTTCTTGTGAGATTTATTGTGAAGAAGAATAATCCAGGCCGGTATTTGGTAAATGCTCAGTTACAACTCAGATTTATCCAGTCTGCTATCTGCCTAGATATTCACAGTTTTCATGAAACTCAAGCTTGAGAAATGCACATACATGTACAGGCACTGTGTCCTTTATTTATTTCTCTGCAATGATATTGTGTGAAAATGTATATTCTGTGTAGAGAATCAAGTTTCAATTTCCTTATTCTAACCCTAATGTATTTCAAGTCTTCTGTGGGTTTGATTTTCATTGTAGAATTTCTCACAGCCAGATTTACTGGGCTTTCATTATGAGTCGTGGTAATCTTCTAGTCTCACCTGTTTCTTGCTAATCTCATCTGTAAACTTAAAAGTAATATTTGGTTTCCTTTTTACTGAAATTTTAACCAGTGGGATAAAATATAAAGTGTTACTAAGATATTGCCATTCAGCATAATTTAGTTTCTCTGGTGTACTTGCTTCAGAGTCCACCTTACTAGCTAACATGCACAAACAATGAGATTTCTGACTGTATGGGTAGATGCAATTCTGAAATCCCTGCTATTTGTTTCACCATTTTGTACCCTTTAACATATTCCACCACAAGTTCTCTCTGCTGCACAGAAATACTTTAAATGGCTCAGTCAGAGGAAGTTCAAAAGATGATGTCTCTGACATGGATTCTTCAAAGCAAGACTACATTTCTCTGAAATAAAAAAATGTCTTACTTCTCCCCCTTCCTACTGTGAGTTGTGTCAGAGCTGTCATTTTTTGAGTAGGGATTGTTTATAAAAAAGGATGTATATTCTGCTGTTCAGCATGCTAGAAACCCTTTAATTTTCAGCGTATAAATATTGATTTTGTACTTCACTCGTTTTGTTAGTTAAGTCAAAGGTGATAGCATTTTTGCTGAATAAATGTTTTTAAGGAAATAAAATACTGTACCTCTCTGAAAGCTATATACTAATTTCATAAAGTGACCATTTAATCCCAGCAGCTAATTGTAGTGTGTTTTGGGTATACAGACTTGGATGTAAAGAGTCTTGTTACTCAAGAAAGCCATTCTCAAAAATGACCACAGATGGCTTTTTATGATCAAGCTATGCAAAATTTGCATGCGGATTCAAGTTAAAGTCATCAAAGCACTTCATTCTGCTGTTAGATATGTTTAGCTGTTCTTGATGAATCTCCTATAGCAGTTTGCTCAATTCTTTTGATGTAACTGTAGATTAAACATAAGTATTATTGCTCATTAGAAAGCACTGGATTTTGCAGGGCCCACTCGGCTTCAGATATTTGTTTTCAGTATGTCAAGAAATTAGGAAGAGCGGATGAGTTAGAAGCAGAAAGAGTCCCATGCTTTGATTCAGTGCAGTGCTTTTCATAACAAGGCCTTACAGCTAATTATCTGTGGAAAAACTCCACTTTGAACCTTGGGCTCAAGCTGTGGGATTTGATTCCTGGAAGCCACATTTGTGGCTTGGTGACCAGTGCTTGCTCCTGTTCCTGTGAACCTGACTTCAGAACTCCAGCCAGTTGGAAAACACTTCTGTAACCAGAATGAGAACAGCCTCAGGCTTGCAAAGATTACAGACAGAGGATACTTGGCAATGTGAAAAATCAACCTCACTGGTGTATATTTCAACACTTCTCTGAAGGCTCAGTTTTGCAGGTTGCTGAACACTGCTTGTCTGCCGTCAGTTCCTCTTGAAACTAGTGGACCAAACCCTCAGCTTCATAAATCAGGAAAACTGCTACTGTCCTAAATATATGCTTGATTGCTACTGAAAAACACAATCACATCAAAGCTGGAGATGGTCCATACTTTCACATCTGCATATTCAGATGAGAGCTGATGCATGCTGCCAGTCCTACAGTATAGCCAGGTAGCAACATTTCACCTGCCCTGGGCAGGTATTCTCTGCCTCGGACTTAATGAATTGCAGACTTGATGGTGTTCCTCAGCAAATACAAGAAACAGATTGTCTTCATTGTGTTCACTTTTCCTAAAAAGTTGTGGGAGAGAAACTCAGGGACAGTGAACAGAGCGATTCACATAACCCCATAGTATCTCCTGCTTTTGTCACAAATACCATAAGTTTGACAAACATGGAAAGGAGCAAGGGGGGAACAAGAAATGAAAGGGAAACAAGTATTCTTCTGTCTGCATTTGTCCTCATCTTAGAGCCATCAGGAGAGTCTCATGGAGTGCTCTACAACAAGTAAGGTTTTTCACCCTGTGAGCCCTGGAAGCTCACCCATAGGGTTCCCCACTAACTCTCACAGTCTTGCCTACATGGAGGATGCCAGCTCAAGACTTACTATCAGCAAGCTTTTCATGCACTAGTGAACCCCGGAATTGTAGGTTTGCAAGAAGGGACTCAAAACACCCTGCTTGGACCCATGACTCTCTTAATGTTTTTCTTCTCATATTTATTTCTGAAGCTATGCAGCAGGGTATTTGCTGCTCCTAGCTCTCTCCTTCCTCTGCCAGGCTTTCATGCCCTCTTATTTCATTGTAATAATGAAGAAGCCATTTCACGCTCATCTGCAGTGCCTGCATGGTTCAACTCAAGGCTTCATTTTGGGCAGCAATCTGACTCTAGTTGCCCAAGCATGTCTGCACAGGTGCAGTGGTAGCCATTTTATCTGCCCATTGTTCCGTAGTTAGGAGTGAATGTTCTTCCTATGCTATTTATTTAGTTAGAATCTGTGTCTCACATCTTTCCCTTTGGATTGTACCTGGACATAAAGAAAGCTCGACTTTTCACAGCTGTATTATAAAGTACCACAATTTCTTTGGTTACTGAAAGTGTCAACTTTACTATAGGGAAGCAACATTTTGCTAGCCAACTCAATGACAGTGAAGATATTGCCTCTCCATAATCGTCTTCCTAAGCCTTTAAGCCTTCCCAGACCAAATTCCAGTCAAATTCATAGGAATGAAAGAAATCTAGGATGAAAACTTAATTACAAATCCAGTCTGTGTTTGAATAATTCAATAGTTGTATAAATATTGAAGTTAGGAGTCTACATTTTGGTTTGCATTATTTCTGGCAAATAATCCTTCAAGAAGCCAAGGGGTTCATATGTGAGAACTGCTGCTAGCTTATGTAACCTTGTTGTGATGTTTGTTTTCATTGCAAACACTTATGTAGATATAGACAAAAAATAATTGCAGCTGAAGATTCCATCCACTATTTATTCTTTTTTAAGTTTTTAATTGTGTTTTATTTGTGGCACAGTAGCTAGTGAAGAAGCTGCATCTGCATATATTATTTGAGATAACTTTCTATTTTTGAAGGTAGGGGCTGTGTAAAAATGTTTTAAATAATGACCTTTGGGGTACAACAGCACTACACAAATTTTACTGTCAGCAGAACTAGTAGCAAGAAAAACAATTGAGGGAGCACATTAGCACTCCAGAGTGCATACTGGTAGTTCCACGAGAAAATACTGAACTGACAAACACTGTGCAAGGTTTGCCTTGCTGGAGTATAAGTGAGTGCAGCTTCTCACTCCCATTTTATACAATATTTGCAATTGAATGTCTAACCAAAACATATCTCGATAAAGCTGATTTACTGATAGATATTGGTTCAAACCTCAGTATGTGTGCATCCCAGTCTCTTTCTTTCTAGAGTCTTTGCTTTGTACTGCTCAGCCTCCGTTTCTCCTGCTATGTATTGGTGCTCAGCATCTGAGGGAATTAGGGGGAGAAAACATTTAGAGAAGGAGAGCATTTTGCTCCCTTTTTACAAGTAAAACTAATGTTTTAAAACAAATGGATAAAACCAAGAGAACCCAAACCTAAGACCTTAAACAGGAATAGTTTGAGATGTGGGCCACAGATAAGGCTACAGCCTTTTATACCATTGCTCTTGCTCTGTGCCTTAAATATCTCAAAATGCTAAGGTGTTCTGTTGACATGTATAGAAATTACAATAATCTTACAGCATTTCCTCCTGGGAGCTCTATTTCCTATGTGACTACATAGAAAGTAGGTCTGTGTTTCTGATTCAGTTCTTCCAGTCTTATATTTCTGAGAGAGAAACAGGATGTTTGAGGTAAGACGCTGCACGTCTCCACGTTACTGTCTGTAGCATCTGATCATCCAGTATGTAGAGTGAAACCTTTCAAGAGTTTAATTCTTTCAGCTCAGTCTGCTCAAGTGATGACAGCGAATACTAGTAAAAAGACATAAAGAGGTAGAAACAGCAAAACTCAGAAGACAGAAAGAAACAGAAACATTTAAAACAGGTGTTGCAGGGGGATTTGTTTTGAGAGCATGCTGTCAGATGGGGGATCACTGATTTACCATTATTTAATGCCCAGCAACATTTGGAGAGTATTCCCTTTTCTCCTTCTTGTACTCACTCAGACTTGGGCTTAATTACCCTGCCTGAGTTTCTCATAACTACCTAAGAGGGACAACTTACATTAGAAACTTTATAGACAGCTGTGTAGGCAGAAAGATGTAAGCGATCGATTTTTTTTTTTTTAATTGACTGCAGGAATTTGAAGAATAAGAAAAAAATCACAGAAAAGGATTTTGTTCAAAAAAATTAAAACCTATAGAGGAAAATAAAACGCTCACCCCAATATTGAGTTTAATCTGAAATGAAAATTGTCCTGATGTTGTATTTTATGTTTTAAACTTTTCAACAGAAATACAGCATTTTACAGTAAAAATATTATAAAAATACAGCTAGTTTTACTCCAAAGCAAACTGCTAATTTACAGCTTCCTCAATATTTTTTCACATAGAGACCAAATAAGCCAAGCCTTTGTACTGAATTCAGGCTGAATTTTGCCAGGGTAGGCTCACAGGCATTTTTCTAGGTGCTTAGCAGGGTAGTGTGCCCAGACCCAGTATCATCAGTATTTGAGGATGGCAAGCACTAAGTTTACAAAGGTTTGTGATTTTTCTTTCTCTCTTCTTTTTTTTTTTTTCTTTT
>VWYH01010734.1:917717-1168409 GCA_013399365.1 Pampusana beccarii
TTAGAAACATGAAAACTTTTCTGATGTGATCACAGTTGTCTTAAGAGATCAAATGCCTAGTGACTGGAAAATGGGAAATATTTGCCATTGCAGTTTGAGTCAGGCTTTTTGTATGTTTTGTAAATGCTGTATGGAAATAAATGAAGACCTTCAAATTCATGTACTGTCTTATTAGCATGTGGATATATGGTTCGAGTTATGCAGAAAGGCCGGACTGCCTTGGCTATGAGATGCTTTTGGGGTGTGGTAATCTGACAACAAGCAAACACCATGGAGTAGTCTCATCATTTTTTAGAAAACCCTATTAATTATATGAGCAAAAGTATGCAGAGGAAGATGAAACTGGTTGTTTGGAATGAGTCCTCTTCAGATTGTTAATCTCTTCCTTTAAATGTTGATCAACTACACTGTTTCCATCAGTGAAATCACTTCTTGGAGTGAACCTGCACTATGTGTGAGCAGTGTGAATATATAGAAGTAAAGAGAGTGATGCAAACCCCTGATTTTTCTTAAAATAAGGAGTAACAGAGAGATTTGTAATTTTGGTAGATACTTTTTCTTCCTTTCCTTTTGTCATACAAGTGGTCAGTAGGTTGAATTTTGAGCAAGTCATTAATCTGTTGAGATGTGTGCGTTGCATGTGTGTGTGTTGCAGGGTTTCAGTGCACATGGTCAGTTTTTCAAAGGAGCTCAAGACCTAAAACCTCTTTGTGTGTCATGAACTAAGATCAGGGCTCACTGTGGCAAGCTTTTATAAAAGCTGGACTTAAAACTGCGCAGTCAGACTGGGGTCTCACCCGGTGTGAAAGCACGCTCCATAGATCGGTCCTGCAGAAGCAGACTCAGTAAAACCTTTCAAAAGGATATACTCCCCTCTAAGTTGGCACTTTAGCAACCCATTAGATTTTCGTGGAAGTGGTTTCCGTAAGCAATAAAGCAGCAATCTGTTCTTGGCTCTTTCTCTTCTCAGTTCTCAGAGACCTGTCTCCAAGCATTAATATGTAATGGTAGAATAAAAAGAGAGCAGTAAAGTCAGAGTTTATGTGTCTGACGTCTTCTCTATCCTTATATCTACAGATTTAAGATGTGACCTCTCTCGTAAAGAACATAAATTTGTTGTTCCTTTAGAAAGTTTCTGAAATCTCCCTACTTGTGAGATGATTCTCCAGTTCTCTATCCTAAACCCACAAAAATATTTGGATAGTTGTGTTGCTACACTGAAGTGCTGACAGGAAAAAAAATATAGTTGATCTCTCTACTGCATGATGATCCCTACATGGAGAAGGAGTTCCATGTTCAGGTTCAGGGCTGAATCAGGGCTACTGATCTTCAGCATTTATGGCAGCAATTGCAAGCTTTCAGGTGACATCAGGAGCATGCTAACATTTTGAATTATGAACACAACAGAGACTACCTGTTCTTGTGCAAATCCTACTCTGGTTTGAGATCTAGTGTATCTCCTCTGAAACCTACGTGTGTCCATATACAGATATTAACAAAGTTGATGGACTTCTCAAATGACAAGCTTTTTCTTTCCCCTTCCGAATTCGTTTCACTTAAAGGGAAGGCACACCATAGAACAAACAGCTAATACGTAAACAGTAAGCAGTTCCAGCATCCACTGAATGGAGGTAATTGTCAACGCTAATTGATGTTAACCAGTCTGAGTGCTGAGTCTTTCCACTCATAGTGAAGTTCTTTATGAATCCGTTGAGTTACGTGTTTCATCATTAGTACTCTTTTTTCATCATCAGTACTCTTTAGGAGTGGATTATGATAGTGGCTGCTTCTTTAGTGGCTGGACAGTACAACAAGGGTTTCTCGTAAATAACCAGAGACACAGTTTCGTGGTTCAGACCCTGAATTTTGGCAGATGTGATTACTGGTCTGAGGTCTACTCTTGTCACAGGTGTGGGGAGTTTTTTGTTTGTTTGTTTGTTGGGGGTGGTTTGTTTGTTTGTTGATTTTTGTTTATTTTATTTGGTTTTGTCCTTTGTTTTGTGTGTGTACATCATGTCTTATTTTTCTAGCAATAAAATAATAAGCAGCATTTTCTTCACCAGAATGGTTGTCAGGCATTGGGACAGGCTTCCCAGGGAAGCGATTGAGCCATCATCCCTGGAGGTGTTTAAAAGATGTGTAGATGTGGTGCTTAGGGACATGGTTGAACGGTGGACTTGACAGCATTAGGTTTACAGTTGGACTTTGTGATCTTAAGGGTCTTTTCCAACCTAAAGGATTCTATGATTCTATTTCTTTTCAGAGGGAATGGCTTTGATTACTTGACTATAAGTAGTGTATCAGAACCTAGATAAATATTAACAGTAAGTTTAAGACACCAATGAAACAAAACTGAATGAAAAAATTAATGAAGAAAGGCAGCATTTCAGTCCTTAGTTCTGCATTTACAATGTGGAGTTTAATCTACAAACACATTCAGCCCAATCTTTTAAAACAGTTTAAACTGTCTTCAGAAAATTATTTCTCAATTGTCATTATTAAATCAAATTCATGTTAGTTCTCATTTGGTGCTTTCACTCTTAATTTTCAGTTTAGATCATGAGAAACATGAAGTTTTTCTACCTGGTAAAATATGCATGTAGGAATAAAAATAACACCTAGACTCACATACTTATTTAACTTATTACCTATAAACACTTTCTTTTGTTCCTCCATAGAATTTTGAGAAAAGGAAAGTAAATTCAAGAATAGTGACTATTTTTGCACCATGAGATAGTGTGCATACAAAACTTTAAAATTTCGAAACTTCTTTTGAGGGGAAGGGTTAAAGCTTTTGTCTCAAAGTCTTCAAAGAATAATATGTATCATAAAGATGAACACAGCCGAGCAAACGTGGTTAAATATGTTTTGACGTGACCTATTGAATATTTAGATGGTTTTTGATACTTTTGTTTTTTTGAGGTTGGCTTTTTTTTTTTTTTTTTGCTTTACGTCAAAATATTAATCTTTCACATGTTCAGTCCTCTGTAATTGAGATAGTTTGTGTTCGTGATGCCCTGATGCTACGTGTCCAGTCCTGGACTATCAGTCAAGCTGATAAGTATGTGTCCTGTTGACTGTTTCTATCAGAAGAAAGGTGATGATGGGAATCTTAATAATATTTTTTTTTTGCTATAAACTTTTCAAAATTATTAACTGGCTTGAATATATATATTTTTTTTTTCTGTTCATATACTTGTGATTTTTAACATTTTGAAAAGAGTCTAATTTGAATGAATGTAGATTTGTTATTTCCCTTCCCAAAATAATCATTCTGCAATCCTGCGTCATGGGCTTTCTCTTCCATCTTCCACACTACGATTACTGCTCTTACTTTCTTAGTAATAGTGACTTTCTCCTTGTATACCTGACTAGGTATTATTCTGTCCTGAATTTATGTCTACATTATGTTCAAAGGAGAAATGTTCTTCATATTCTTACAGTATTCTAAATCTTTAGGCAGTGTAACAGCTACAGAGTATATTAGGACACCACATTGACTATGAATAATTCATACTGGCATGCTTGCTTTCAGTGTACATTTGGCTCAGTAGCGCAACTCAATGATAGTGATGCTGAGGCTGTAGATCTCATTGACAGTTCAAGAAGAGCTGTTAGATATAGCTCTTAGGGTTCTTACTCTCATTCAGTTTTATTTAACTTCTGGTCAGGTACCTCATCTGAGTTTTCACAACCTGTCTCCCTGCTATATTAGTCTTGTGCTACCAGATACCATTTCAGTGACTCCAAAGAAGCTTAGCAGTATACAGCAGATTCATGTATTACAGCAAGAGATCAGGTCCATTTTTCTTAGTAATTTTTATGTGTAATAATGCTCTCATTGTTTTATTTGGTGTAGTGACAGTATCAGTCGCACAGGACAGGTTTGTTGGTTAAGAATCAGCTTTGCTGCAGTGCAGAGTTATGATCCATCTGAGTACCATGAAATGATACTTCAGGTTGAATGAGTCACCCTGGAAAAAAATTTTTTGTGTGAACCAGAGAGTAGAACAGGTAATGATAAATTAGCTAATTCACTAAACTTGTTCGTGTGGATAGCTAATAATACCTCAATGTTGGTCTGCATTGACTCCCCCGGTAAGTGCAGCCAGATAGGGTTACTACTTTCACGTATTTTTGGTTTGATTTTCTTCTTCCTTTTCTCATCTTCTTGTGAGAAATACTGCAAATTATATACTGGAGCTAAGGCTTGTACGAGGACGATAGCATCCTGTCTCTCAAGAATATGAAAGTTAACTATTAAATAGTTGTTTGAACCTCTGACTCAGACTTTGTCAAACTCATTCTTCCTGTCCACTGTACTCAAGTTATTACTAATGTCCTGTGCTTTAAATAATGTAGAAAGCACGGACTTTTCTTGAAGGAAGCCTCTATGAGATGTATTGTTGGACAGAGTTGTAGACTGATTCAGGAGTTTCAATTCCATCCTTTCTCTGAAACATTAGCAATGCATTGAGATGAATGAATGTTAACCATAGTCCCCTCTCCTCCCCGCCAGCCTTTAATTCTTCTATACCCATCTCTTTGCTTGCTGATGCTTTTTACTCTTATTTGGAGTACTTCCTCTGCCATTCTGGGGAAATCTTAACTCATCAGTGACGCTTTAGAAACTCCAGAGCCACACAGTGCAATGTAGTTAATAACAACATCTTTCTATCTCATGGATTTAGTACTTTACTGTAACCCCTAGCAACTTAATTTGCTAGGTGTTTAACATAACATGAAATCCATCTGCCTTTTGATTTGTCCAGAAATTAACGTTGCCAGCTACATTGATTAGAAGCATGCTGCAGTCCTTGATGTCGTGTGTGAGATCCATGCGTGAATCTGTCTTTGGAGGTCTGAGGAGCATCTTGGGAGAGGGAGGGGAACAACCTTGAATTCTTTTTTTGCTCTTCCTTTAAATGTTCAGTGTATTTAACTAAAGCATGTTTTGATTTTCAATGTAGTCTCTATTGCTAGTACATGGAATTACAGGTTGGGTACAATTGATGCTATGACTAGAACATTACATTCGTCATTTTTTCACTGGCTGGTAGGACTAAGGCTGGCTTGTCAATCAGTGCATTTGGGTGACAGGGGCAAAAAGTGAGTTTTGATTTTGTAGCGCACCATCTGACAAGGAGCAGAGTCTCCTCTATAGCACAGTCATCATTGCCCTGATGAAGGCAGCACAACCCACCACATGTTTCACCAATAGCTCCTCTCTCTTGCAGTTTCCCCTGAAGCAGAAGCTTGGCTGCTGGCTCCTCTTGCTTTGGTGTGCTCTCCCTTCTGCCTCTCCAGCTGCCTGCCTGTGGCCACAGCTGAGCACTAACCCCAGCCTGGCTCCAAAGCCAATAAACCAGGCAGCTTATTCATTCCTGTTCTGTTTCATGTGCCACTTGCTGGCAACCTGGCTGCCCAGAGACACATCTGGAGGATGTATGATTTACAGGTGTTGCACAAATCATGAAGCTCTTTTTCCATGCTCATAATGGCTTTTTGCTTCTTCTGAAAAAAATGCTGCTGGCATTTTCCATGAAAAAGGTTTGTTTTGGTTTGTTTTTTTATCTCTCTTCCCCCACAAGCAAATCCCAAATCCAAAAGTGAGGAAAATATTTTCAGTTTTCTTTTTGTCTCCATCATTTGTATGGTTATATGTAACAGAAATTTATAGATGGAATGTGTGGACTTGTTGTTGGCTAACTGATTTTGAATAGGAAAAATTCTGTTGGAGAGCCAGTGCAAAAGCTGGCATGTGCAGTGATTTTTTCCTGTTAAAATACTTCAGAAAATAACGTCTTGACAGTAAAGTAATGGAACAGGAAGTGGATAAATATTTTCAGCATATAGCTCCTGATGTTTGAAGTCAACCTCATTGTTACTAGCAGGAAATGGGACATCTCTACAGCATCACAATGATAATTTCACTTCTCACTGTGACAAAAAGGAAAGGAAAAGTTTTAGGGAGATGAGATAAACAGGGAATTTCACTGCAGCATTAGGCACCAAAAATAGTGAGGTACTATTTTGAAGAGAAATGTTTCAAATGCTGTGATAACTGGCATTGTCTTTGCTTTAGTATTCATGAAGTTCATAATTAATTAGGATACGTTGCTACTGTTGCAGCTGAATTTTAGCTTTACAGCATTTTAGCATGCTCTTTTTTCTTTGACCTAAATCCGTCTAATTTTTTGTCTTCGTTAAAAGCGCAGAACAAAAACACTATTGTATCTCAGGCTGTGCTCAAGCAGATCAAGGAAGTTTGCATTGCTAAGCAAAGCCATATACGTTTTAGTCATCCCAGAAATGTTTGAACTCTACACAATTAAATGAGTGTCCACGTGATAGAAATGTTAACCGGTTTTGCTTAAACCTGTTTGTAAAACAGACAGTCCAATAGGGGAATAAAAGAAGGGAAAAAATCTGAAAATGTAATCAGGCATAATAACACTTAAGCTTAGAGAAGAGAAAAGCATTTCATTTGTAGATGTAAATGAAATGTCATTACAATTCAGTGTCTTCAGGACAGTTCTTCATTTATATTGGTTAACATTAACATTTCTTAAGGATGATTTAATATATATTTGAAAACTTTTTTTTTTAAACTGGGAGATATTTAATAAGAGCATGGCTGCAGTTTTGCAGATATTATACAATCAACACTTCCTAGTCCTGTGATTAAGATTTCTATTCTAACCAGAAGAAAATGGGATACATTTTAAAATACTGTGAAAAAATAACGGAACACCTTATGTGCTAACACACTCAAGACAATTGCTCATGATGTTATTAGGTTCTGTTTTGTCATTTTAAAGTTTATTCTATTTACTCTCTTCAAAATACATGTTTTTGATTAAAAACATGCTGGGGTTTTTGTTTTGTTTTTGTTTGGTTTGGTTTTTTTTCTCTTGAAAGCAGAGATCTTGGATCTATTGATAGGACAGGATCATCAGCTGATTTTACAAGTTTTCACCCAGGCACGCCTCATGACCCTAAATGAGAAAAAAACGTCCTTACAGCCCAGTGGGTATGCCGCTGTATGCTCACAAGTCTTGACCTCTGAATAAGCCGTAAGCCTAAATGCCGTACAATGCCAAACCGGGAGGAGACACCTGCCTGCTCGGAAATGGAGTGGCCAACAATTTTTTTTTAATATAGCTAGTGAGCTGCAGTTCTAAGAGAAAGGCTGATGTGAAGATTTGAGTGTTTCTCACTCAGCAGTGTGACCTGAACAGGAGGAATAGAATTAAATAAAAGTAGTTTTGAAGGCTTCACAATAGAGCTGATCCTGCAAACTACAGTACCCATTGCAATGTTTACTGGCTGCTGGGTGCCTGAAGATCTTCCAGTCTCCTAGCATATGCAGAAACCTCTGGTTCATATCTTTTGCAAGATGCAATACTTAGATCCTTCTGTAAATATGAAAAGTTATCAGTAACATGGTTTAAACTTTTCTAATAAGCTCATTTTTTTTCCTATCTTCAAACTTCTACACTGGATCTACAATTCACTCTCGAATGTACATCCACCAGCTACCTACAGAATTTTTCTAAGAATACCTGTAGCCACCAGACAGCTTGCTTCTGGGTTTTGTTTTCTTGCTACCCTCCTACAGAAAAAAACTATGGAGAAATAAAACATCTCTGAAATATGATGAACATCTGAATGGAGAATTGCACGTAAGAACAATTGCACATGCACGATCTTGCTGCAAAGAGAAGAAAAGTGACAAGCTGGAAGGTGCCTTTCCTTCTCCCATCTGGATCAATTTCTGTGGATTGAGATGCAAAGGTAGAGAGTTCCTTTTATTTCCAGGATATGTGTTTTCCAGGCAGATTTAAGGATGATGTAACTCCAGACTGAACTTTGTGGTGTCTTGGGTTTATGCACAAAGTGCTGGTGTAGCCATACAAGAGAGAATTCCGTGAGCTGGATTATTTCTGAAGGTAGGCGAAAAGAAAGGAAGATCTTCTCACCCTATTTAAGGATTGTTTTATCACATCTTTATTCCACAGTGAGGAATGTGTTTAAACTGTTTAAAACTGGTGACCCAGATAAAAAGAGGTATGTATCATCTTGCAATACCTAAGCCACCCAGTCCACTCATCACTTTTGGTTTTTCTTGGACATTTTCCACCTCCCTCCATGACATCTGGTTTTAGATGGTTTAGAGGCATGCTGATTTTAGTACTGCTGGGTTTCAGGTGTGTTGGTGATCAAGTAGCTTACTTTTAAGTGCTGCTTCAAATGTGATTGTATAGTATTTATTATGAATGCATGTTATTATGCTTTCTATATTTTGTCCTGTTTTAAACTCTGAATTATCTGATCGTTTTGTTATCTGATAGATTTTTTTTTTCTGGTCGCTGGAGGTTTTCTGTAGTTAAGCATAGTCACAGCTGACATCATCCCATGTTAGTGATAGTCCTTGTGTTGAGTGGAAGGTTAGACTAGATGACCGTCAGAGGTTTTTTTCCAACCATCATTTCTATGATTCATCATGTATTAGTCATTCATTCTCTGTGTATCAAAGGTGTCCTTAACTTCGTATGCTTCCTATGACTTCTTAACAAGCTTGTGACACTGGGAGAAGTCATTTTCTGCTGTTCAACAGTAGATTGAGAGACTCAAGAGACAAACTCTGGCAGGGAATGCCACATTCAGATGGCCTGTGCTGTTAGTAAAAGTCTGATACCTGTGGTTTGCGTCTGATCTTTCCCCCAAGGGAGAATCCTTGCACACTCACAGTGATGGGGGAGATCTGAGAAATTGTGTCTTCAGATAAATTTCGGTGGTTGTCTGAAAAGCATCACATTTTGTGTGCAGATCCGTGAGGGTAGATTTTAGTCAGATGGATAAATAGCAGAGAGAATGAACAGAAATCAACTAGCTGGAGAGCAGGGGGTAGCAGTGGACAATAAATGTCAAACGTAATTCGCTAGGGTTTGTTCTGTATTATTATGCTGCAATGTTGGCAGAGCAGTGGAGTTGAGACCAGTAGCTGTGACTTAAGAGAAGCCCATAAGAAAGATGGGGACAGACGTTTTAGCAGAGCCTGTTGTGATAGGACAAGGGGTAATGGTTTTAAACTAAAAAATAAGAGATTCAGGCTAGACATGAGGAAGACTTTTTTTACAAGAAGGTGGTAAAACACTAGCACAGGTTGCCTAGAGTGGTGGTTGATGCTTCATCCCTGGAGACATTCAAGGCCAGGCTGGATGGGGTTCTGAGCAACCTGATCTAGTTGAAGATGTCCCTGTTCATTGCAGGGGGTTGGACTAGATGAGCTTTGAAGGTCCCTTCCAACCCAAACTGTTCTGTGATCTAGACCCTTGGTATTTGTTTATAAAGAATTTTGGAGAACTGTAAATGTGCTACATGGATTGCTGTATTTATTGGACCAAGGTATGGGATCACACAGAAACCACTTCTGGCAGACCCTGTACCCATGCACTTCCATGTGACAAGAGATAAGTAAGTGGCAGTGGGTCATGGAAAAACAGGAATCAGTTGGGGAATGACAAAAGCTGTGAATTGAACTGAATATAAAAAATGAATAGAATTTAAATGCATATTTTGGCTGAGAGACAGATGGAAGAAATCTACAAATTTTGGGGGTGTGAAAGCTCTCCTGGAAAATGAAGCTCTGTTGAAATCAAAATACCTCATAAAAGCAGGTCAACTGCAGCAGACTTTTATTTCAAAAAAACCAGAAAGGCTGTCAGACAGAGCACATTTTAATGTTTTGGAATACATCTTTTTTAATTCTTAGTTTTGAAGTTGTTCTTTCAATTCATTTTTTATCTATTTTGATTTCTTTAGAAAAAAAGTGCAAACGACAAACAAATAAACAACAGAGCCATGGAATTTTCATTCCAAGATTATTCGAAGTGTTTCAGTTTTGCTCTAATTTGGAGGAGAGCCAGAGTATAAAATCCTTGGAAATTGCTATCATCCGTTCAGTTCCCAGGGGGCCTGAGAAGGACTCGTGTTCAGAATCGCACTTCAGATAGTCTCTCTTGAGATGCAGAGGCACCACTAATTGCCAGTAGCCATGCTACAGCTCATTTGCTTTGCACTCCAGATTGCAAGGGACTGAATGTGCAAGTGGTTTCAACATCCCTCTATGCCTAATATCCAGCTGTAGCAGTGCCACTTCTCCTGTCACATTGCACTGAAAACTAGCAGTCTTGTTCTTTTTTTTCCTGCATGCTGTACCTAATCTCTTTCAGGATCAAAATAATTGTAAGGGAAGTATTTTGTATCGACACTTTCTTGGGACTATAAAAGAGATTTAGTAGAGCTTTTCTTCCTCTGCCTTCCTCTGTTTCTGTTACATTTATTACCAGGTGATTGGGATAAGTGACGACTGGTGTGTCTTGCAAGAAATGGCTCAGTTTTGCTGTTGGCTATTAGCTAATTGTTTTATGGCATTGAGAAATTCTTTGTGTGTTTTTAAATGAAGGTTTCTGTGACACAGTCTGGTGTTTGAGCATTTAAGGTGTCATTTAGTGCTGAAGAAGTTGTTGTTCTTGTAAGAATTCACAGAAAAAGTGTCTTGGAAAAATGGTTGCTGTCAGTGTATGCTTAATACAGTCTTTGTGATAAGCTTTGCATTATAGCAAGTTGGTTTGTTTTTTGTGGCTTTTTTTTTTAGCAGACAGATTTAATTGTCTTGTACATAGGATATTTAAAGAAACACATAATTAGGACCTAATTTAGAAGTCAAACAATTGAATGAGCTATTAAATTGAGCATCAAAAGTGGAGAAAAAAGACTTGTAATTTTCATCCTGGTTCTGGTCTTGCAAAGCAACTTTTGGATTCATGTTGTACAAGAAATTTAGCATAATCCATTCAGCAACTTTCTGTCCACTTTGCTGCAGTGCTGTCACTACTGTGAAATCCATGTTCAGGGACTTTTTTCCTTTTGGGCATGCACATCACTCCCACTATGGATAATTGGTTATGTATGGGTAGCATGGGAAGAAGACTTTTCTTAAGTGCTTGCGAAGACACTGATTCGCACAACTACAGTAAATAGCTACTTTAGCAGTCATTTTTAAAACTAGCTTATGAATTTGTCTGTTTTAGACATAGAGATCTTTAAGGTAGCAAATACAAATTGCTATGCAAATGGTTTCAAGATATCATATGGCATTCTGAAATACTACTCAAGAATATTATGTGCATTCAAGATCAGAGGCCAGTTTACTTTGAGGAATGGAGGAACTAGGTGTTCTACCTAGCTATCTTTTCAGCAGATTCCTTACTAGAAAGGAAGGTAAATTTGTCCCTGTTAAACCTTTAGTTCTTCTGTTTCTTTCCCTATAAAAACAACTTTGCTCTGCACAATAGATAATGCCACCCCAGTCTGCATGATAGGTAGGGGATGATGCACAGAAGGTCTTTGGATTTCTTATACTGGGTTAGTACTGGGGAGACTGATGAGTCTTACAATAGAAATGCCTTTTAAAATATATTATCTAGGAAAAAAACTTGTATGGTTGTGATTTGTAACTCTTTAACTGGGATTTGCCGTGTTTCAAAGAAATGTTTTTTATCATAAATCATAAGGAGAAAATTGTATTGTGTTACTGGGGTGAAATGTTTTGAAATCATAAAGTACTTTTAAAATTCAAACAAATTACTTGGTAGTAGGGAAAGAAAATAAAGATTTAGCATTTCTATACCTATGCAGGGAATGTAGTTAAGGGCTTTTGTGTCTTTAACAGATAATTGGTGTATGTAACAGGGCAATTTGCAAAAGTTAAAGACCACATTACAGTCGAAGTCACAATTGGAACTACAACTCTAAATAGCACAGAAACTGGAGCTGTCTTCAAACTGAGACATTAAGAAGTTCAGCAAAACAAAAACTTTTTTTTTTTTTTTTTTTTTTTTTTTATTTTTTTTTTTTNACCGATATTCAGCTAGATATAAAATAAAAAGCATTATGTAGAGAAAACATCTATCAGCTTTATGTAGTATCTCCTGAGTGGATTGTTTAGGTGCATCATATAAGCTAAATTCTGTCAAACTTCTTTAGCTCTTGGTGCTTGACCAAGAGATTTTCTGATAAGAGAAGGAGGAGCCAGAAATCTATGCCAGTCTAATGAGAAAACAGATTATGAACTCAGCTTCATTTAGGACTGCAACCAATGTAATACCAAGATGAGGGCCATTAAAGTTTATTAAATTTGTCTAACAATATCAGCCAAAATTTGTTGAAAAGTTATATGGATTATTTATGAAATATGTACAATCTGGAACTAGTTTGCTTTCAGATCTCTTGTGAAAAGCAGTCCTTTATGATGATTTCATAAAATTGTCATTAAATGGCTAGACCAAATGTATTTTAAAGTGCTTAAGGAGATATTTCATACAGCAACAGGAAGCAATGTATTCCTGTAATGTTGCTTTTGCATTCATGAAAGAAAAATGTTCTTTTTTAATATGTAAGTATTGAATTTGCAAAATATATGTAGCAAAGCTCTAATAAGATCCTTAGAGCTCCAGTTCAATGCTTGGCTTGTAGAAATGTCCATGTGAGGTGCACATGAGACTCTCTAAAACAGATAAGCCAGACTATTGCAGTTCATCAAGCATGTTCATGGATGAGGCTCTTCAAAGCAGTGGAGACATGTGCCTCAGCCACCTTCTGACCAGTAGGGTGTTTAACAGACATTCTGGTGTCCTGAAGGCTGCAATCTGTGGTGGGGAGGACTGTTTCTTGGAAATGTGATGCTGGGAAGGCCCACTGCTAGCTGCCTTTGTCCTGGCTGACCACAGACCTGGGAGCTGGCTGTGCTGGTCTCTCAGCAGAACAAGGAACAGACTGGTGAGTGATACACAACACTCATAGCCATTGGTCTTCTGGTACTAGTTGGTCATGATCTAAAAACCCTTCCCAGAGCAGGCCCAGGTCACTCAGAATGATCATAGCCTTTTCCCCAGATGTATTTTGGTAACTCCATCAAACATGAGCCTCAAGGAGGCAGAGACCACATTTTCTTTTCAGCAAATGAGTCACAAATGTGACACTCCAGTTACTCAGGATGACTGGTCTTCAGAGCTAAGTGCCATGCTTACTCAGGTGTAGTCTTGCTGGATAAAACCACACAAACACGTGGACTGGGAGGTAAAATGTGAAGGTAGAGATAAATACTTAATTTAGATCTTCTCAAACATTTAGAAAAGCAATTAGTTCATGGCCTTTAGATCATGTAGTGGGTGTGGAAAAAGATGTATTCACTTGCTAATGGAGGATTTTCATTTTTTAACCTATATTTTCTGTATCTTTGCTGATCTTTTCCTTGAGTCACTTACTTGCTGCCTCACGCAAGCATTTGTGGAATGAGCTGAAGCGGTGCAGCAGTCCTGAAGCCCATGGATAAGCAGAGGGACCATGCTGAGAGGTTACAATAACAGAGATACCAACTGCTCTGTTAAAAACCTTGGCTTGTCCCTGAGTCTGTCAAAGAATTCTGCAGTATCTTGTATCTTTTCAGTACCCCTAGACACATCAGAACCATTGCACTCAGTAAGCAGAATTCCTCCTCAAAGCTTTACTAGTCTTTCACTGCTCTTTTTGTGCTAGAGAAGCCCTAAAAGAAGTCTCCAGAACATATTGATTCCCTTTTTCACCCCTCTTTACTTCAAAACATCCAGAAATATTTTATTTACATTTCATTATGTTTATTTAGTTAATCATATGGACATAAACCCACAATTCTGTCAGGGACATTTCCAGCTCAGTGGCCTATCTTGGAGAGTCAGAGAGTATGAAAATAGTTTTAATGGAGTCTACGCAAGTTGCACAAGCATCTGCTCCCAGGGAATATATCCCATAATGTCATCTTTATTGCTGTTTGTATGAAAGCTACAGACTCACTTCAAGCCTCATGCATGGTGAAGACAGAGCCATGGAGTGGGGGGTTAGAAAGCTTGTTCTACTTTAAAAATTTAAATATCACTATAATAGTAATATACGTTGCTGATTTCTTAATAAGTTTGAATATAGTATTTTTAGCTTATGTTCAGTGGTGCCAATAAATCAATGCTAATCTGTCGATGAGTTGACAAAGCTACAGTTTTCTGAATTAAAAAAAAAATCATTAGTAGGATGAAGAGTCAGAATTCTTTATGGAAAGAGTAACTTTTTTTCAAATTCAATTCATAGAGACAATATTGATTTAACTACAGGAGGAACTTGTCACCCCTTGGATAAACTGAATTTCAGTTCCTGTTTCACTTGTTTCTTGTGATTATGGAGCAAAGACAACCCTAGACATGTTGAGTTATAGTTACACAAGAAGTGCATAAAGCAGTAATGGGTCAGATTATTTTTGTTGAAAGCTGGATGGGACTCTTGTGTGTTCCAATTTACAGACTCTTTAGCTGATAAAGAACAATTTTTTTCTTAAAGGTTTAATTATTTTGTAGATGAGACCATTACTAATATAACTTGTTGATCCTAAAACAACTGGACACATATAACAAGTGAGGAGTTCAAACAATTGATTTTAGCAATAAAGTCTTTCAAAAGAAATAAATCATAACTAACTTACAGTTGTATTAACAAAAAATCGTAACATTAAAATGAAATTCATTCAAAATCTATGAAGGAAAAACACTCCCTGGTGTACCAAAACCACTCATAAAAATTAATAAAAAACATATGAGATCTCTGAGCTTGCTTTAGTTTTATGAAAGGCAACTATGCTTCACAGCATAAGGAGGATTCTTGTATTTTCACCTATGGAAGTGTCAGTTTTAGAAACCATAAGTAAGTAAAAGAGCTGGATGAACGTGCCAGAAAGTAGAGAATGAATTACACATGAATTCTGTTAAAGTACAGTAGTTTACTCTTGTCTACAGCTATTCCTCATTTTATTATAATTGGACTTGATGATCTTAAAGGCCTTTTCCAGTCTAAATGATTCTAGGATTCTGTGACTCTTATGTTTACTTATTTCAGCTTGCATCACTGACACAATCTACAGACTAGTTGTATGTAAGGAGCGTGGGAGAGTATTGATGACTTTTTCCATAGGCTGAATGAAAAGAAATACAGAATGACAAGGTAATATGAGAACACAGTAATCCTGACTTACCATTCATCATGAGTTTGGCAGGGTGTAGCTTTCTTTAATTAAGGTTAGCTAGGTTTGTTGTCCTAAAAATATCTGTTACAGCCCATGAAAGATTTGTGGTTTTTTTGACAGGAACTATTCAGTTGCTCTGTATTGATGTAGATGGTCCTTTCCAGATTTTCACAACTTTATAGACCTTAAAATCTTCTTGTCAGAAATGCTGTAGGAGCCATGATAAGATGTTTTTCCTTATGTAAGTTCCATTTTTCATACCTTACTATCTTAAAAACAAGAGGAAAAAAAATCACCCTCAAACAAAACAAATCAACATGCAACAAGATATATCCTAACCTATCAGTTTAAAAAATAAAACATATTACTTTTCTCACAAACCAAGGGGTGACATCACTCCTACTTTAATTTTTATCACTCTTCCTGCACGTTTCTGTTACTGTGGCAGTAAATCTTTGCCCTTGTGATCTGTCATGCTGGAGGTTATCACCTCTAGCTTCTGGGATTTTGAAGCTTGCTTTTGTCTTCATTCATGATGCAGAGGACAGTGGGGCTTGCAGCAGTGAACAGAACTCTTTCATAACTGGCCATCTGTGATAAGTCGCTGAGGATACACGCAATCCGCCACCATCATGGATGGATGAATAGGAGTAATGGTGAATAGGGATTACACAATCAATTTGTTTTCAGTCCTGTATGGTGGTTTTTTTTGTTATTGAAGAGCCCTCAGAGAAAGACATTTCCCTGGCTGTCATACCCTGTCCTGCATTTCCAGGCAGATCCACAGCCGTTTCCAAGCAGAATTCCCGTAGAGCATAGTCCCTTTGCTGCACTGTTTCTTTGATAACAGCAACCCTAGATCTGTAGTGCCTAAACAAACATACAGCGTTCCTAAATGGGATGATTCCCTCACCCTCCAGCTACAGTGACAGTGAGGTTTTATGATTTTTATTTCCCGACTCCAGCAGCTGAGTAACATAAGTAGCATTTGCTCTTGTTTTAAAAAGCTTTTTGGAAATCTGAAATTGTGATCTTCCTCTTTAGACAGACTCCTGAACCCTTCCCTTTTTAGAAAAAATATAACTCTTATTGAAGTGATTTTTTGGAGGAAAAAAAAACCACTCTGAAGACCTCCCAATATATCCCTTTGCCCTGGAAGTTTTTTGTCTTCCAGATTTCTGATCCTCATGTTCCTCAGGTTGCACATTTGCTTTATGGGTTTTGATGGAAAACAACAAAATGATGTAATCTTTTAAAAGTTTTTTTGTTTCTTCTTAATTGCACATATTATTTGCCAGTATTTTCTAATCAGTGTGGTTAGGCAACGTATGCACCAGTTGTTGAACTGGGCAGCCTAGGCCCATGTCAGATCCATGCGAAACTGCCCAGACCATTGCTCATTACGTTTGCAACAGGCATCCTGTGATTGCTCTGAAGTTGCAAGGACCGATTGTTTTGTATTGAAAACACAGACACGGTGTGGTGCTCACTGACAAGAAAAAGATGTTTTAATGAGTCTGATTCTAGTCAAAGGCAGAGTACATAACAAACATAGCTCCAGAGGCAGATCTAGGGTTCTCTGCAGGATATTCTCCTCAGGTTGGATCATTACAGCAGTTCTACTCCTACAGTGAAAATCTCGATTCTGTCTAAGAGTTCTGTAACTACTAATCACACTGGGATGATGCAGTAAGAACTGCACTTGGTTAAACACTGCTGTCCTGCCACTGAAGCTTATAATACACATTTTTCTCCCCAGGACTGTAGGCTTTTGTAGCAAACTACAAATGGTCCAAATTTCCTCTCAATGATTTTCTACTAAGATTTTCATTTCACACAACACAAAGAATATAGAATGTAACTAATAAGGCTATGTGGTGCTACTTTGCCCAGGGAGAACAGCTGACTGTTTCCATCCAGGGAGAGTTTTACTGTAACTTCAGGTCTTTGAACATTAGAGTTGCTAAACCTTAGAATAACAGAACCCCTTCAAAATCTGTCAGACCTTTTGTCTACGGTCCTGAATACCGGAGTGGACTGCTGCAATAGTAGCGCCGTTTTGGATAGATTTTGAAACTACGTATGTTGCTAAATATAAACTATTCCTAGATTTATAAACATAGGCCTGTAGGAATGTGACAATACTTCTCAAGGCTCTGAACACAGCAGTTTTTTATTTCATGTTTCTTTTCAGGTGACAGATATATCTACTCAAAAGTAGCCAGACGGTTCCCAGTTGAATATGAATTTGAGAGGGCTGATGCACATTGCTTAGTCTAAAAGTCTAAAATAAGTTACTCTAAAGCTATTTGCTCTGAAGTTGCCAGACTTTACAGGATATACATAAATAACTTTGTGCAAAACTTGAATCCACTCTCCAAGTTAAGCCATATGCCAATTTCAAGATCTTCAGCACAAGAGCATTAGACATATGGACCATTACCTAATATTTCAGTGGAGCACATGTTTGATAGGAGGCTTCAGCTCCTGCCTCCTGGGGCCTGAGTCAATGAAGTGACTTTTGTTCACCTCCATAGACTTTTGCTCAGGCACCATCTGTCTGGATTGTTCCCCATCTTGGTGGTAGACATCTGATTATTTGAGAACAGGAGTAGGTTTACATAATATTGTAGTGTATCTAAGGGGCCATTAAAATACTCAGAGTAGAAATGATTGGATAACAGTCTGAATAAAACAAAGAATGAAAAATGTTGCATTTAATTATGAGTAATGAAGGAGAGGTTATGTTAATAAGCTGATTTCTCAGAAGAAAGCATTTCATAAACAGATAAATCCTTCAGAAGAATGTGTGACTTGCTAATAATAAAAAAAAAACTGGAAAACTCAAGTAATCTAAGAAAGGAGGATGTGAGAAAAGAAAACCTACTTCCTTCTCTTTCCCCATTTATTTTGACCAGATAGACACTATGAATCATATGCCTCTTGACACTTTCAGGAATGATCTTACTGTCCAAATGGCTTACAGAGAGCTTCACTGGTAAAGAAAATGATCAATAGGATGAGATATTAAAAGAGGAATTTTTCCCCTACTTACTCCAGGCAGCACTGTCAACTCTGCATTGAATTTACAATCTACAGGAAATTAAACACTGACAGCATCACCAGCAAAGATAAGCATATATTGCTTAGGGTTAATAACTTGCTAGATTTTCTAAATGAAACTATGTATACATTAGTACCTCAGATTTTTGTCAAGTAACCGTGGATAATGACAGCACATGAAAATTCCTTTTATAAGTGACAGAGTAGTGCTGCTACATTTTAAGCTCTGGATTTCCAAATGTCTGCTTACTGTCCTGGCAGAGTTCATTTACATGTGTGCAGTATTTTGTTTAAATAGCATAATTGTTATGTCACTCACTTTTGCACACACAGAGCCATAGAAAAAGAATTAGAAATGCTGAAGCAGTTTGCAGACCAGCAGATTTGGAATCATGTGCCCATGGTAGACTCTAAATTCATAATTAAGCATCTAAATTAATGGTCCTATTTACAAAGATGCTGACTCCCAGGAGTTTCTTTATTTGCTTGAGATATACTGATTTTAAAATTAGGCACCAGCTCATGGTCTCTACAGCTCTAATCAGTTGTTTTTCTTAACTTTCCGGCTTCCCCAGAGCTGCAGGCTCTCTCAAGCTGGAGGCATAAACAGATTGATTGTGCCTGGCACTTTTTAGTTTGCTCTGTTCTAAATCATGTGCTAGCAGGTCAGTATCCTTTTCTGTTCAGTAATATCAAAGACCAGTTGCCTTTCAGGAGTTGCTTTGTTGACATACTGGAGGGAAGCTCCTTGATCACCAGGGCATGATGTCCTTTGTGAAAGCTGCTCCACAAGACTGGTGGTGATGGGTGGAAATTGGTTGATAAGGAAAATGCTGTTGGGATACATACACAGACAGAGGAGCATTGCTACTGTCCACATTTGGGTTATCTCTTCAGTCACTGGGAAAAAAGAAAGAGGAAGAGAAGCTCCATGCAAAATGTTCTGAGCCTTCTGGAGCAGCCTATGTATTTCCACTGCCCACGGGAGGAACTTCATTTATTAATCTAAACTAGATATCTGAAGTTCATGCAACAGTTCTCCAGTGCGGCTGCGTCAGAGTTACTTTCGTCTACACATGCTGCCTGTGTGATCTATTCATTTTTCACTGAAATTGAAGAAAAGACTTGCAAACAGGGTTTATTTTATCTTTTTTTTTTTCTTTAAATGCGGAAACAGAGAGGCAAAGAAAAAAAACAGTTTTGCCAAAACTTCCGAAAGAATCTGCAGAGAAAAGAACATCTCCTTTAGGATTCATAATGATGGTACATACACCTCCTTTCCTTTTATTCCTTTTCGGGCCTCTGTTGAGGCCGTGGTCAGACACAACCTTCCTTTGCTTGAGTGAGCTGAAAAGATTAAAGCCTAGGTTGGTTTGGTATGCTTGGTACTGATTTTTTTTTTAAACTGTATAACTTTAAGCTTCTTGGGGTGATACAGTATAAAGAGGAATTGAATGCAGGTCAAGTACATGACATTACAGAGCCCTGGTACCAGTTTATCGAGAAAAAAAAAAACAAAACAACCAACAAAAAAAACAAACCATAAACATAGCATATGAGTAAATTTTCCTTAGAAACTGTACAAGAAAATAAGACTTTTTCCCCTCTCGATTCCTCATATCAGGGGCATTTTGTGGTTTTATCAGTGTTTTACAAACAAAATTACATGCATCCAAATAAGGTGGCAGACAATATATAGACAATGCTGAGTGGAAAATGAGAACAAATAGACCCTTCCTTTGTCTGCTTCTACCCCTCCCACCACTGCCATACTCTCAAATTCCTATCAGTCAAAGCCAAGGCCAACAAAATAACTCAGCAACAGGATTAAATAGAAGAAACATTCTTCATTCCTGCCTTGAAGGGTGCTGAAGGCTTGTTATGAAAGATGAATGCCATGACTATTATCACAGCACCCTTGTAGCAACAGCTCTTCCTGCCCAAGAGTTAACCAGGTCTGAATCATTTTGGTTTATCAACCAGCTTAAAAGCCAAAGAAATTCATTTTGCCAAAAAGAAGAGTAGCAGTTTAAGCCTCTCATGCTGCCTGTTAGTGGGCCATTAAAAAAACTCTTCTGTAAACTCAAAGATGATGCAATTCCAAGAGTGCAATTTGTCAACATCACTGATAAGTGCACTTTGGCACAAACAGAAAAAAGGCAAATAACAGTATATGAAAATTCTTTAAATTTCAAAAGTCTGTCACTGTCACATGGGTCTTTAAGTGCGTATGTATGAAACAGCTGTAATGTGGCAGATTCAAAGCAGGTGAAAAAACAATGCTTTATCATAGCTGCAGGTTTTGGTGGCAGCTTGGGCCTTAGCAGTCTTCAGAGAAGACTTGAGTGTTTAAGGAAACGAGACCACCAGAGTAACAATAATACTAACAAGAAAAATATTGATAGGAATGCAAGCTCTCCCATTTCAGTCTTTTACTGTTTTCCTTTTGGGTTTTGGATAGGTTAACCAAGTATATTTCTGTTGAGGGGCAATTCAGACAATTTCTTTCTTAATAAAATAAAAGTACATGTTTGCTGGGTAAAATTAGTCATCTTTCACATTTAATCTAGAATCCATTTAGCATGTCAAAGGCTGATGTACCACTCTGATGCCTAAAAGTGAGTGAACTACATTTCTAGTCTCACAGAAAAACCCCGAGAACATAGACAGGAGAAGAGGGTAATCCTTTCAGTTGTGGAAGATACGTTGTCTTTTCAACTCTGTCCCTGTGGGGTCAGGGCTCCCCTTGCTTCTGAGTAGTAGCTGCAGTAGCCCTCGTTTGCATGCTTCAGTCTTCAAGAAAAGGCTTTCTGTTCGGAACACATACATTGCTGAAGAGAGAACTAATTTTTGTCTTTCTGGTCACTGCATGCTATAGTATAGGCTAATCGCTTGAAAACCATGCATGTTCGGTCTTGGATAACCAGCTTATGAAACACACTAGTGATGAGGAAAATTAATGTTGTGTACTTGAAAGCATTAAAAAAAAATAAATCAGAAAATATTCAGACAAAGAATAGTAGACATTCAGGATCAGATTTGCAGATAGAACAGTGATCATTAAGTTTACGTGGTTTAGGTCTGTGGAAGACCAACCTTGAATAATTTTTTTTGAAGGGAAACTTCGAGTTGCAACCACTCAGACTGAAAGGATGTACTAAGTACCGAAGGAAGATGATAAGCTCATAACTGGAATCCTAAAATACAACAGTCACAGAATTTAGTCCAAGCTAGGTATCTAAGTACTGCTAAAAATTCTAGCAAGCACTAACGTGCCTCTTTTGGCAGAAATAAGTACCTCTTAAGATCATGCTAGAAACTACTAAGGACTGTTCTAAATGTCTATCCTACTGTATTTTTATCAGTGACCTTAGCAATAAATGGGGAAAATAAAGAGAGGAAAAAAAAAGTCTCGGTACTCTAAATTTGCAGAGATTACCAACAAAGAAAAAGATCACAATATAGGAGGAAAATGGGATCACCTTAAGGGGTGAAGTATTATCAGTGGAATGGAATTTAAAAGTGAGAATTGCAAGGTTATGTGTTTAGGGCCTCATAAAAAGATCTGAATTTGTCTGAAAGAGATATTAGGGTAACTGACAGGAAAAAAAAGCTATTTTCTATGGAGAGAGATTTAAAGAGTCTGGCTTCTTAGTCTAGAAAAACAAAAGCTGAGAGCAGACATTATTATCCTCTGTTATAACATCAAGAAGGTAAACATTTGAGATGAATGAACTAAGGGACTGCATTGGCACAAAGAAAAAATGGGTATGAACAGGAAACAAATTTAAAGATTATTAGCTAGCAGAGGGAAGGGTTTCTGCAAAAGCTTTCCAATATAAGCAGAAATAAACACATCTAGTGTTAATGCGAAGGTTGTGGTGTTTGTAAAAGGCTTGGTCTGGTGTTACTAGGTGGAACTGATGTCCCAGGAGAGGAGAAGTAGGGCATCTTTAGAGTTTTTAATTCTTGAGATATTTTAATACTTTGTGTTGTTTACCATAGGCTTCAAAATGTATTAGGGAAATAATTTCTTAGCAAGATTCTCTTTAAACACTAACCCATCATAGTTTTCAAAAAATGGATAGACTTTTTCTGTTTGTGGTGGTGGTTGTTGTTAATGTTATTATTAGTGGTATTATCTTGAAGGCAACAAAGATAATCATAATGTGTGACAAATATAAACAAATGTATTTTTTGAAGAAACTTCTAAGTGGCTGAAATTAAACTCTAGTGTGTTAGTTTTATCACATTTAACCTTATTAAAGAGGAGTGAATATTTCTGAATTTGGTGAATGTCTATATATGTACTCATCACTAAAATCTCTATAGAATTGATTTAGGACTACTGACCTCAAAGTTTATGCTTCCCTGTTGCATGATCATCATCTATAAAGTTCCCAGGAAAATTGCGAATGTAATTCAGACTTCCCTAGTGTATTCTTCTGGCATGTCTCATCTGTGTTCTGTAAGTATTTTAGTCACTGATAAATCCAGTCATTGCTCAATTGTTTCTACTGAAAAGACAATTTCATGTTGAGCATGCTTGGTGTACCACTGGTAGCAGTTCTGTTGGGTTAGGTGTAACACCAAGAAGTTAGTCTGTTCATCAGTTAAAAAGTGTTATAAGATACAGTAGATCATTTTATGTGGTTATTGCTATGTCGTAGTTTAGATCTGCCTTGGTCATTTGCCTTGTAGTTATTTGTTGGGTACAGTTTCTAAATTATTTCCCCTCTAATTTCATTTTCTCTTTTTTTTTCCCATGTTTGTCTTTTGTGGTTTTTTGTTTGTTCTTTTTTTTTGTTTTGAGGTTTCGTTTGTTTGTTTTGTTATTGTTGTTGGTGTTTTTTTGGTTTTTTTTTTTTTTTTTTTTTTNTTTTTTTTTTTTTTTTTTCATTTCTCTTCCCTCTCTCTGGGTGCCTTGTTATTTATTCTCCTCCATTTATATGCTGGAAGTAAATAAATACTTGCTTGGGAACTGTCTTAACCCAATACTATTCAATGCTGGTTTTGACTACCTTCTGAGAAGTAAAAAGATTTTGTTGATATAATCCAGCTTTCGAGTACTATTGGTAGATCAAAAAGACTTTAAATAGACCAAGAATATTATTGTAATTTCATTTAAAACTATCTCAGAAGGGGAATGAAATATATATAGCTCTGTTATCTTTTAAATACTGTGGTCCACAGCTGAATAAGTATTTCAGAAGGAGGACGCAAATTCTGAAAGTGTTTGCTGCTAAAAACTCTAGCAATCAGTGTTAATCTCATTGTCTTGGGAGTTACAACTCCTACAGGTGTGAACAAACTGTGACAGAGAGGTAATTATAGAAAAAAAAAAAGTTAATAATACAAAACGGAATTTACATACTGCATCCGTAAGGAAAAATGCTATCGTGACGATGGAGCCACAATCCAAAATCACCTACATGAGTAACAAGGAAAATATGGAGGAATAATAATACTTTGCAGTACTAAATGTCATGCTATTGTTAGTTTGTAAGAAGATGCATGTAAAGAAAAGACAAGTCAGTGCTCTATGTATGAGCATGAATACTTGTCATTCTTCTTTTTCTTAATCCCTCGTTGTACAAGTACTGGATGAAAAAAAAAGTGAGGTTGCTTTGCATCAGTAACATTTGAGTTAGCATCTATCAAGAGAATTTAGGGCATTCAGACTTCAAAGCAATTGTTCCAAAATTTCTGCTAATTTGAACAGTCATCACTACACCATCATCAGGGGGTATGATTTAAAATGTATTTAATCTTTGGGTTTGTTTGGTGGGTTGGTTTTGGGTTTTTGTTTGTTTGTTTCTTTGTTTTCAAAACTGTGGAGCAAAGAGACCTGTCTATACTCTACCTGGTCCTTCACTCATGTGCTTCCATAAAAGTCTGGAGTATATTTGCTCTCTGGAATAAGCTGAAAAGAGCCTTGTCATAAACGGTATTTTCATTGTGCATTTAAGAAAGAAAATTCTTTTGTACTCCCAAGAAAAGCTGTAAGATCGGTAGACAAAGTGAAGATCAAGTAAAACAGTTACCAGAGATAGCCTAAGCCTCAGATGTATGTTCTGCTGGATTGATGCTGATTTAAGAAGCATTCTTACTTATTTTTTTATGTTTATAAGAGATCTGCAGAATTCCTGAGAGGGAGCAGCCTGACTTTGAATTAGTTACATCCAGTGAGATAATGTCCTAATGTATCACGAACAATAATAGCTAATATTACTCTTTGTGACATATAGTGGAACAGATTCTCTTACTTGCTGAATCATTAGATTATCTTGTAACAGAAACACTGAGAATAATGACATAAATTAAATTCTGTATCCTGAAGTAAAAAAGAATCCTTTCAAACAGTGTAAGGGCTGAATACTGAACCTGGTCTTCATTGTATGCAGTGATGAGCATAAGATAAGAGGAGGTGAGTAAATACAACAGGGTCAAGAGAAGTTACCTTTGGAGGTCTCATTTACGGCAAATGACTATAACCCTATGATAAGAGATATTTTCTTTTGAATTCTGTTTCCAACCAGAAAATTTAAAAGCAAAACATCACTTCATCTCAGCCAGAAATTGCTTTCCATTACTTTTTCAACACACCATTGGCATAACAGGAAGAAGAAAATAATTTCATTTTAATTCAAAACATTATATTTAATTAAACTGAATCAAACTGTATTTTAAAACACATTTGGCCCATGCCAAACAGCTTATTTTGTCTGTTATAGCCTGATTTTTTTTCCTGATTCTTACTGTGTTATTATACCATTTTCCTGTCTGCAGCTTCTGTAAAGGTATTGCATTCTGTTTGTTCTCCCACCTTCCTGTTGACAACACTGGTGCTTTAGTCCTGTAAACTAACATAATATTGTCATATTTCATGATTTCTCCTATGACGCCCATTGTAACTTCAACTTCCTTTAGAAAAAGCACATTCCTAGCAATTATTGTTACAGAAAAAAAGCTTGGAAATCTGATTCCACATACATTTTTTTTAAATTACCACAAAAAATCTATTATATATTTTAATGTTGTTTTAGGAAGTTGAAAATGTCTTTTACAGTTCAAAACATTATCACATTTTCTTTGGCTTTTTGGTACTTTGGAAGTGTTATGTAGTATCAAGGTGAATAATGTTTGAATCCCAGTAATATCACTGCTGTATCTAGAGAGACAAAGATCCATGGCATTCCTGTCTTCTTTTGTGGTTTACTTGTGCTATGTGGTTATAGCGGTACTTTAGGGTGGCATGTAGTCCAGAAAAATAACTAGAAGTCTTTTCAGAAGCTGGATTCATAGTATTTTTTTTCCAGCCGCTGTTTTCCATAGCGACTGTTGAAACAGAGCAGAGCTTCTGATGAACTTGTGGAAGCCTGTGTCTCACTCTGTTCTCTTTTTGGCAGGAAGAGAAACTGGGACAGGGTATTTTACACTCCTTAGATTACACTGCTCTGTGCTTCTAGGTCATCATTTAGAGCAGAAACAACCCAGTGGCCAGCACAGTCCTTTGGAGAAGTGTCTCTGTCTCCATTAACTCTGGATGTCAGCTGAGAAACAACAACCACCTTAAGCTTGGGTGTGTTTGGTACAATCCTCACCTTTCCTTCCTTCCTTCCTTCCTTCCTTCCTTCCTTCCTTCCTTCCTTCCTTCCTTCCTTCCTTCCTTCCTTCCTTCCTTCCTTCTGTGGTGCCTTGCATACTTTGGAAGTTGGTGCTGAGCCAGGTGATGAAATACAGACCTATGTAAGAGACTATACTTTTTTATTATAGCCACCTCATCTGTTCATGTGTTACCAGTTCATCTTCCTGAGCACCAATTCTGAGTATTCAGGACTTTGGAGTCACTACAGACCACCAATTTAATTTTCAAAATAGCAAGCAACCCAGTGCGGGGCTGTTTCTTTTTATTTAAACCATGGCCACTGTATCTATATTCAACAGCTACCACAGAGCACCGCTTGCAAGTGATCTTCTGTCCTGAAGTGAGTCAGGTTGGGCTGGCAACGCATACCGCACAGCTCTGCTGCTCAGAAGCAACTCGCTTTCCGAGCCAGTCGACATCTCCCCATCCTCCTTCGGCACTCCACCTCATTGATTTCAAACCGCCAGTACCTTTCCTGAAGCATCCCTTGTTAGGGAGTTTGCTACTTAGCTGGGAAACTCATTAAAAATCTTTGCCATGTCATACCACTGTTTTTTAAGCAGACCTTTCCATTGATGTCACCAAGGAGTCTGCTTTAAACCAACGGCATAATTTGGCTCTTTAGCAGTAAGATCTGTTCAAATAAGAGCGATCTCTGTCACAGTCACAGGAACGCTTCCATACTGAAGGAATCAAAGTGCTTTCTATTTCAAACCTGACTTAGAATTGCCATCCTGCCCATCTCAAAATAAAAGTTTCAACAACTCCGTATTTCTTATTGCATGCCTAACACATTTGAGTGTAAGTGGGACAAGATACCATTGAAATGCAAATGCTTGGGAAATGAAGATGGTATTTTCTTTCTCAGAGAAACCGGAACATTTGTGCTGGGAAACAGCTCTGTGCCCCATCGTTAATCTCAGGAGGTGGTACAGCAGCTCCATGTCATGAAGTCCTGCAAATGCCAGATAATTTGTAATTTAGTTCAGTCTTTAGACCACTATGAATGCATGCCTCAACAAAAATAATTCATTCAGGAGATGGTCTTCATTGTTCTCTTTCCCTACCCTGGCACTGTCATCTGTCTGCCTATACTGCAGATACCCCCGAGGGCCAGAAAACAAAAGCTTTGCTATGGGCATTTGTTCCCAGGGCAAACAAGGGGAATGAAGTGTTTTTAAGGGAGTAATCATAAAGAGATCACCTAGTTTTACTTAGATGATGGCATGGAGTACCTTCCAGCAGGGTGTGTGAGATACAGTGCAGCTCCTGAGAGAAAGGTACAGGGTACAGCAGCATGTTGGTGGAGCAGCAAGCAATCTGTTGGCAGCGCTATCTCAGCCCCAGCTCCTTATCAGGCTACGTGTTATAGATGTGCAAATCCTGCAGAGAAAGGCATTGTTAGTAGCTGTGATTGCTTTCTATACTGGGGTAGAACATTTAAGGAAATACTGTATAGAAAACATAAACATCAGAGATGTACCCAGTGAAGAATGGTAACAACCTTTTCTGTGGTCAGACAGTGATTTTATGTTTAGATTATGGAAAAATCAGTAGTGTTTTAATACGTATCATTTCATGTATTAAGCAGTATGTATTAAAGTAGCTATTAGAAAAGACAAAAAGGTTCAATATTGACTACTAATGTTTTTAATCTGGAATTTTAGTGGGAAGTCCTGCCTCACCCACTTTTTTGTTTTATTTTGGTTTTGGTTGTTTGTTTGTTTTGCTGTTGTTGTTTGAATTATGTATTCCCTTTGCAGTGGACTTGAAGGTCTCGTTAAATATTGCCTATTAATATGACTGGGTATTCAAATTTTCTGTTCAACCAACTTGTTACCACCATTTTTTTATTAGTATTTTTTTCCAAAATTATAAGTTTCTTGACTAGGTTAGCAAACAACTTAAAATAGTCAATTTACTCAGTTGAATTTTGGTTTAAAAATGAGCAGCAGTATCCAAATTGTCTGTTGGATAAACTTCCTTATTCTGTTTTACACAGTTTTGCAGACTCTTAATATTCACTCACAGGTATAATTTAAGATATTCGCCCAAACACAGTGATAATTGTAATAAGCAAGTACTTCCTTAGGAGGTTCAGAGATAATTTTCTTCCTTTCTGTCAGCCAGCAAAATGCTACACATGCGCTAGAGAATAAAACAGTGCAACCTGTAGTAAGCCTTTAATGAAGATATTCAAAAGCCATCTGGATCAGTCTTGGGCAACCTACTCTACTCCTGAGCAGGAGGGGTGAACCAGATGACCTCCAGCGGTCCCTTCCAATCTCAACCATTCTGTGAGTCTGTGATTCTGTGATGGTGTAATACAATTCTTGTTATCCTTTAGTGAGCAGGTCAGCACTCTGAATCTAAAACACACTAATCTGCTGAAGTATTTATTGCATACCATTAAAACATAAGGGTGGTCTGTTTGGATTTCTTTGTGCATATTATAACTAATACATTTGCGTATTTTGACTAGAGAGCATAGATGTCTTTTCTTTATAAGCACCTAATGCTGAGGTCAGTCGCACCAACATAGCTCAGGAGTAGCTCACTAGTTTCTAACATTACAGGAACATAGAAGCTGAAGAATGGTAGAAAATCTTGCCTGCTGTGCGCATTTTTGCCTGTGTTGTAGTTAAAAAAATGCTGTTTATTGCTGGGAAAATGACACAAGTCCCTACTATGTTTGGTTTCCCCCCCCCGCCCAGATTTTCTGGTCTGCTTTCAACAGTAAGGAAGACTGGTTTTCCATTCTGTTCTTCATTTGGAGTCCTTCCTGTATAAAGTAAGCAGATTGAACTTATAGGGTGTTTTTTAATGATTTTAAATAGTTATTTACTCACTGGTGCAAAATTGGTTTCTGTTGAGCAGCTTTACCTGTAAGAAAGAGCTTGAGTGCAGACCTGAGTACACATCTGTGCTATAGATTTTAGGGTTCTGTGGACATACTAGAGTGAATTTTAAATAGCTGGCTTGAATAGTCAATGCAGTCTCATCACAAAAGCACAGAGCTCAGTTCAGGGTCATAACTACATTTTCAGCATGTCTGGAGTTTACAGTGCTTAGTGCAAATTCTTCTGATACTCAAAAAGCTTATTTAAAGCAAAAGTGTAGCTGCACCAGATCTTGTTATAGAAGTCAGTGTCATAACTGCTGACACCATTCCCCAAAGGGAGAGCAGCTGACAGCCATTCAAGGAACCTCTCCAAATACAGCAATGTGGGGAGAGTGTACTTTCCTGCAGTGATTTTTTTACTGCGATGGATCAAACTTTTGCTTCTTCAACAGGCCATGGAACTGCATCTAAAAAAAAAAAAAAGACTTTTTCAAGTGTATTATGAAAATTAAAGAATAGAAATATTTATGTTCTGGTCTTGTGAGTCATAATTGCATTATGGCACGAGGTCTCAGAGTATGGTGGGTACGATGGCAGTATAGCAAGTGTGATTTTCAGCTGAGGAAAATCTAACACTGTCTCTGTGGCTGAGAATTGGATGGAAGTGTTGGTTTTCACTTACCTTTTTATCACAAAAGCAAAGCAAGGACACATTTCTCAGAGTGTGCCAAACTGGGCACTCATTAGAGGGCAAAAAGAGAAAGATTCAGCAGTAAAATATATTGAGCAGGACAGGAGAGAAAGGTGGTGAGCATATTTATAGAAATCGTAAGTTATCATCCCTGGTGCATCTCAAGAGTCCAGCCATATCAGTGGAGGTAACCATGTGCTTCTGTACCCAGGCTGGAGGTACAGCTTCAGGTGAGGAAGACAACAGCAAGTTCCTTAAACACCATGCGTAACCTGCTGCTCTTTCAGAAACCTTCCCAAAATAAGAGCTTTCCCAAATTTCCAAAGCATTTGGAGATAGCAGCTTTGTATCCATTAGACATTAATCATTACCAATATCCAATGGCATGACAAGTCCCTGATACTTCTGAGACTTAGGTGTCCCATCACACTCGTTCTGTGATCTTCTGTAGTTGTTGCTTGAAGTTTTGGATTCTTTATGCTTACTTTATAACTAGTGTTTGCATTTTCTCACATCAGCCATTAGAAACCTCTAAGCCTAAAGCAAATTTCAGTCCAGCAAACTTGCTATCCCCTTGAAGCAAGAAGCTTCACAATGGTTCTGTGTGTATGGGCAGGTGTGAATCAAAGTCCTGGATCCAATATTTCTAAGTTATGGAATAATTCAGATCCAGATATTTCATTTTGGGCTCGTTTTTTCCACTTTCACTTTCTGGTTCTCTGTGTGAAAAACAAGGGCTTTTTCAGCCATCTGTGGGGCTTAGCAGGACAAGCAAAATTGTAGTCCTAGGGGAAAAGAAGAACCATGGGGTTATGTGCCACTGGTTTTGTTTCATATGGTGCTCCCCTGCGCAGGACTGAGACTCCTTGTCTCTATCAGTTCCCATCTCAAGCCTTTAAGGGAAGTGACCCATCAGTTCTTTGGCAGCTGCACTAGAAAAAGACAGCTGTCTATCTGTCTATCTGTCTATCTGTCAGGAGAGGGAATTGGTTTAGTGGTAGCAACACAGAGCTCAGCAAAGCTCCTTGGATAAGATGACAGTTCTTCATAAGCTGAGGTAGTGTACTCCTCTTCATTCCAGCAGAAGTGTTCCCTCTTCCTGTTCCCTCTGTTTCAATATTACAGTTAATGCAACCCTACAAGGACAGGTGTGAGCTTGTTCCTCTTAATGCCATTAGGTCGCTGCCTTTAGAAATAGTACAACGGTATCTCTGGGATTTCACAGAAACATTCTTGAATTGTGGAGTCAGAAATGCTGTGCCTCCAGACTTTCGTAAGGTAGACCAGTAGGATTTCAGTTGATTCAAGGTCCTGATTGTTTGCGGATGGCACTCAAATATTTTACTGGGCTGTGGAAGTAAAATATCAAGCACTTCCAGTCTGGAGTGCTGTTGTAAACAGTAACTTTTGTGCTCACTGGGAATACACTGCAAATGCACTTCTTCCTCACATTTTGAAATCACATTAGAAATTAGCCTCTAAATTCCATACACTACAACTCCAATCTGGTAGACCACAGTTTGTGAGAAAATGAGAAAATTGACTTTTTGACAAAGGAGGAGAAGAGGAGTAGCCTCAACTCTCTTGGTCTTGCCATTAATTCTACATTTATTAAACTTCTAAGCTCAGTAGTCGTCATGTTCATCCAGGTGGAGGAATTGTCTTGATTAATATTAGGTGTGTTAGAAAGTATTGGAGTATCAAGCCTGAAAGAGCACTTAAGTGAACATGAAAGTGCCATGGGGAGGGCTCTGTTAATGCTTCTTTTCACTTAGCAGCAGAGTCGTTAGATGTGAGGGTATTACAATCATTTGTTGTTGAAAGGAGGAAAGGAGAGATGAGCTTTTGGACCAATGGCTCTGACCATTATCTTTTAGACAACATAAGAGCTGAGCTGGATTTTGTATACTAGGCACTAATAGAAACCCTTCTCTTAGTGTTGTTTGTTTATTTGTTTGCTTGTTTTTGCTTGTTTGTTGTTTTTTTTTTTTTTTGAGAGGACGAGTGTAGACACTTTTTTTCTGGGAGCACGTTAGGGAGGTTTAAGCAATATATTGTAAATACACCAGAAGCCAGTAATGAGTTGGTGCTACTCCAGTCAGAACCAATGGCAAATTGATCTACTTCAGCAGAAGATGGATTGAGGTTTAAAATTGTTTGAGAGGAGATGACTGTTCCTTTTTATGATTTTGCTTTTCTTATTATTCCCTCTTTTCCCTTCCCAGTGCCATTACCATATGGATTTAATCATGTTCCACGTCCATTAGCCACTAGTGCTGCATTAATGTGAGCTGACTACATAAGATCCTCCCTGGTGTATGGTCCTAGCTCCCATGGCATGTATAACAAAAGCAACATGATTCCCCATGGCTTCTCTCATTCGCTCCTAATGTATTTACCCACTCTGCCCACTTTTTCTAATCAGTTTTATTGCTGGCTATATTAGTGCTGCCCCTGAATAATGACTGAAATTGGAGATATGAAATATTGAAAATTGACTCTGAAAGGACCAGAAGCTGGAAGCAGTTGGAAAAACCTTGCTGAGGGTGGTGTGTTCTCCTTCAGGACTGTAATCTAGCACTATTCAATGATTTTAAATGATTCAGTTACCAAAAAGAAGAGATGGTACTAATAATTATCTGTTTAAATGGTGTTAAGAATCTTTCTTTTCCTTCCCCAACTACTGTACTTCATTGCATGTGTTTTGATTATTTTTGCAATCTGCTTTTTTCATTTGGCAGTTTTGTGATACTTTCTCAATATAACAGCAATACATTAGCTTGAATACTTCTTTCAATTTTATGAAAATGAAGTATTTGGCTTCTGGTTTTTATTGGTCTGTAGAATGCAATAGGATATTTCCTCAGTAAACATATTGAAATTCTCAGATGTTTATATGCACTGTCAAAATCTTTGTAGAATGTTAAATAAATTGTGACATCTGTGAGCAACCTAGAATGAGAAAGAAGGATGACTACAAGTTTGTGGAGAATAAATGTAATGGCATGACAAATTGCTAAGGAAACATGTGAAATAATTTTCAAACGTGGATTTTTCACCTGTTTTGTGCCATACACTCTCACCCTCCAAAATGAGCTTGCGCATTTCCAGTAGTGCATATGTGTGAATTTGTAAAATAAAGAGCTGATCATTTTTACTCAGGAAGGAGCTATTCTTTTGTATTTACAGAGAAGGGACAAAAATTTAAGAACACATTTTTTTATGTAAATACACACACTTATCTCAGGATCACGTTAGCCAGAGGTGCACATGTGTAGCCAGTTCGCACGTTCATTTTAGAGAAGTTTGTACCAGCCCCCTCGGCCGAAGACCAGAAAGTCAGAAAGTGATGGTGTGGGAACAGGGACTGAATCTGGACTGGTGTCTGGGTGGTCTCGGGCAGGACCTTCACAGGCTCTTGGCCACCCATCTGCCTGGTGGGATGGCATTGCTGCCCAGTGCTGACTATGGCAACATGAGCTCTCTGGAGAACAGCACAGGGCTCTCAGCGAAACGTCACCACTCCCGGAGACTCTGTGACAAAAGAGCAGCTAGTCGCATCCAGCCATTCTCCAGTTGTGGGGTTTACTGTTACACATCAACAGGAATTTATGCAGATGGGATAAGACTCATGCATACATATGGTACATGTCCATCAAGAAAGTAAACAGAGAATTCTGCAACTTTTATTCAGGACATATTGCAGCCTAAATCCTATGAGAAAATTATGCTTTATACAGTTTATCCTTTTAGTAGCATTATCGTTAAAAAGGAACCCAGGGGAATGCTACAAAGAAAACAGTTCTGATAGGTGTTCTGTATAAAGATGTTTACTACTAAACCAAACAAATCTGATGTGTAATATAGCAGTTACTGTATTAAAGTTGCTTAATCTCTGGGCCACATTCTATTCTATTTTATTTTATTGCTGGACAGCATCCTTCTGTTGCTGAAATACTTAGTGGAATTGGTAACCCATTATGTTTCGATGTTGTAAAATTTACCATGTTCCTACAGGAGCGGATAATACTGATTATTCGTATACACATTTATTTAACCTTCCCTAATTTGTATGTATTGCATCTGTGACTGCATCAGGGACATACTTCTCTGTTGTTAATTTTCCTAAAATAAATGTTGAAATACTGTCACAGGAACGATATAGGTAAATTCTATTTTGTTCATGTAAGTGAAATGATCATTGCATCTTGAAACCTCTCCAACTCATATTCTGCCGTGGAAACAAAATCTTACCAAAGGGTGGAGAGTTCCACTAGGAATTTTAATAGCAATACCAAATTTCTTTTCTTCTCTTCTCTTCTCTTCTCTTCTCTTCTCTTCTCTTCTCTTCTCTTCTCTTCTCTTCTCTTCTCTTCTCTTCTCTTCTTCCCTTCCCTTCCCTTCCCTTCCCTTCCCTTCCCTTCCCTTCCCTTCCCTTCCCTTCCCTTCCCTTCCCTTCCCTTCCCTTCCCTTCCCTTCCCTTTTGCTTTCTGAGGGCAGGGGGAAGGAAGATGTGTGGAGATTCCTAACTGTAATATATTCTAATTGCAAACAAAAGACAGACAAAAGAATGTGACACTAAAAAGATAAAAATAAAAAAAAAGTTACTTGCAGTCTGAATCCATGGTCTTATTACGCAGATGTAGGAACTTTTTTTTTTTTCTTTTTAAATATGCAGAGTGACTGACTAACTGCCTAATAATAATGATTGTTAAAATCAAATTCCATCGTATTCCAACCATTGTAGTCATGATGCTCTTACAGGTGAAATCCCAGCCACTAAAATCAAGGGAAACAAACAAATGGACAACCACCACGACCAAAAACCCCCACTAAAACCAACAATAACAAAACCTCCAAAACACTGAATGCATTGAATCAGGCAAAATTATTCACTTGGAGTACTTTGAACACCATTTTGTTCTCTGCTGAAGTATCTGGATTAAGTTATTACCTATAATGACCTATAATATCCAGATAATGCTATGAAAACCTGGGTACTTCTAAAGGCATTAGGTGTTCTTAGTAATTAATAATGTGGCCTTGAGTAGTTTTGCACTAACGGTAGAAAGTTGATATTTTCAGCTAGGTTTTGATCAGACAGAATTTGGGTCATACTTGTAGGAGGTTATAGAAGAATAACCTCTACCAGACAAAGCCTCATGCAGCAACCTGTTATATTAAAATTGCACTAGGCTTTTTTTTTGTTTTATTTTACAGAAAATGACTCCTGTTGTGGCAAGGTCAGTTCCTTTGCAGTGCCATCTGCAATTTATTCAGTGTCCTTTGTAGTCACAGAGAAGTTCTTTCTCTTGCCCATTGTACCTGAAAAAAAAACCAAAAACCAAAAACCAACCAAACAAAAAAACCACAAACAAACAAAAAAACCCCACAAAAAAACAACAACAAAAAAAACCCAAAAAAACAAAAAACAAAAAACACCAGCTTTTTCAGAGTTGAAGTTTAAGCATGGCTTGGGAACCTCTGTTTGAAATATTTACGTTTGCTTCACTCAGCTCATGAATTACAGTTCTTGGTCTGTCTTTTGTCTGTAGGACTTTTCAGCTGCATAACAGAGCTCTAGCATTGTGGATAGCAAGCTGAAGATAGATGACATATAGGAAAAAAATATAATTTTATCTTTGGTAGAAGGCAGCAGAAGATTTAACTGGGAGATGTTCTCAGTCAGATCTGAAGAGCAAAGTAAATGTGGAGGATCAGCAGTACAAAGAACTAATGAATAGCAAATTACTCATAGTTGTCATAAAGCAATGTTTAAGCTCTTCTACAGGCTGAAATAGGATCATGTGGCTTACTAAACGAAAATGCAGGAAAATATCATTAATTTATATGCTGTTTTGTTTTTCTGGCACACTCATTGCTTTACATTGCTCAGTCTCTGCTTACAAGTTTGCTCAAATTCAGCCGCCTTACAGATGGGCAGTAGGTAACAGTTTCATAGCATACTGCAAAACAGTGGGAAGGAGGGGGAATTTTGCCAGAGATATTGACATAAACCTCCAAAGAAAAATGCTGCAGAGCAAGCGAAAAATGCAGTTTTAAATACAGGTGGATGCACTCACACATGGGCAGGCTATATGTGATCTATTTCATCTGTAGTAAGCTGTTAGGATGAAAAGCTATGATTTTACTGATCCTAGGCATCTCAGACATGAGGCATACAACTCTCACATCTTCCTTTGTGGTGAAGCAGAGGCTTTGGAGAAAGCTACTTTGAGGGCAATGAGTTTTTTAAAGGTTATGAATATGTAGCCTGGAAGGCTTAAGCTTATAGATGAAACTATTTTAGCTGGATATGGAAGAATAACCAGCAGACAGAAATAGTGCTCACAGCCTGGCATTTCAAATGTATCACATTGCCAGTCATTTTTTCAACATGTGAGGCTCTAGCCAAACGTCAGGTTTAATTACAGTCACTGTATATTATCAGTATGGGACTAGATGATGAATTTTTTAGTCATGGTAAGTTGGATTTGCAGTGCATTCACATGTACTTGTTTTAAATTTGCAGATCCTTAAAATTCTTCACTTTTTCAATTAGCAGTAATGATTATGGATTTTGTTCAGTCTTCTTTCCTTTTACTGTGTCTCTTTCTTTTAGCCGAGAAGAACAAGTTAATTATTTAAAAAAAAAAAAAAAAGAAAGAAAAAATGAGGAAACATCCACTTAGTTTTTACATTTTCAGTCATTCAGCTGAAATATGATAATCCCAGGATACTGCCCAAGCCTTTTAAAATAAGCCCCTTTTATTGAATAAGAAATTTAAAATTATTTTTTTCCAAAGCCTTGGCTGTTGGTCTTCAATGACTCACCTTGAAGCTAACTTCAGAAATCCCTGTAATTCCTTTCCTGTAGTAGATGCTCAAAGACTGAAATTGCTGATCATGTTTTTCTTCCGTCTGATTTGGGTAGGATGATAGTACATGCATTACCGAGTTAAGATGCTCCCTTAATACATAGCTTGGCATTTTGCCATGGAAATGGCCATAGACCGAATCTGCTGAACATTTGTACTGGCTTGTGGTGGTGGCAGTGAGTGGTGGTATCATTTTGAGCAAGTGAAGGCTGAATATCTGATTCTTTTTGTCTGGTTTGCTTGATTCTCAGTTGAATCAACAATGACTCAGTAGCTTCAGTGTAACGATTATTGGGAGTTATTTCAGTATGCACTTTGGCATATGAATCTGTGTTCTGAGTTAAATAATCAAGCTTTATATGGGTACTCCATGAAACTGGGAAGTTGAACACAGTCCTGACCTTACTTGGGTCCATGCCAAAGCCTCTAACAACTTCCTGAGGGCTGGGGACTGTTATCACATAACAGTGATTTTAAGGAATTGCCAACAAGTCTTTCAGAAGGCATTTTAAAGATAAATTATCCCTTTAAATATGGCATAGATACTTAAAAGACTTCACTGGAAAATATCACAACCATGTGTGGAAAAAATTCCAACATTATCAGTACAAATAAAGCCATAGGCACATGTTTTCCTTGCCCTGACACAAAGCATAATAACAGAAACATTCCATTCACATTAGTGAGTAGTAGATGGAAGAACTTAATTTGGTCACCACAGGTAAGAGCATCTGGACTTTTTGAAGGTGGCTAGGGAGCACTGCTTACTGGTTGGTGTTTACCTGGCAACATGGCAAAATTCTTTTATGTTAAAGGAAAGATGTACTGTTGTGATGCATGATGAGCTTATGTGGTCATGTATGTACATCAGTGTGTTTGCTGATACTACTTTCTGGGATAAGTAGTGACAAAAAGCAAGGCTTCAGATGCTTCATATGGATTGATGGACATCTTAACCTCAAGCAGTACTTTTCCTTGTTTTCACAAGTATTAACAGATGTAAAATTAGAAATTAGTTATTAACAGGATAAATTGGGTCACTTACTTATACGTCCACTTGAAGTATTGTGTCTTTTAAAAGAGCCTGCTGTAATTGTTTTATTTCACAGAATATTCAGATGTTGACAATTACAATTTAGAGTCTACATCTGCTGTAGCTGTGTTACTCTAAGAAACATAGGTCACATGAAATGCCAAGTCTCCTGTATATCTTGCTGGAAAACCATTTCCAGGAAAAAAGAAAAAATGCATTTATTTTCTCTGTAAATGCTCACTCAATACAAGGTGACCGTCAGGTTATTTTTAACCTTTCAATCTTTTCCCTCTCTTTGTTCTGTTGCAATGAATAAGAAAAAATGGAAAGGTTCTTAGAAATGTTGAATTTTTCCTTGGTATTTAAAAATAAGAAATGTCAGAAATGCCTGTTCTAAATCTTATTTTTTGAATACTTACTGGAAATTATAAAGATGGATATTGCAAGTTCTTACATTTTAAGCTGAGAGACAAAAGTGTTAACAAAAAAATCTCTTCTCCAAAATTCCAGTCATTGGAGTTGCAGAATTTTTTAAAAAATAGTTTGTGTGTCTAACAACAACAACAAAATACATTTTTAACCCAAATTTTATTTCCCGGTTTTCACCCTGTACTTTTTTCATGTGATGCCTTGTAATCATATTTTGCTAAGGTAAACAAACTTGGAATTTTAAGTGCAAAAAAGTAGAAAGGTAGAGCTTAAAAAAAAAAAAATCTTCCTTGATTTTTTGTACAGGCAAAAGAACAGGACAAAATGTCAGTCCATGCTCTTTGAATCCAATTTAAAAGATTTGCAGAAAACTTCCCTACTTCACTTGCATACCCAGCCTTGGTCATAGTTAGGCTCCTTAAAATGTGATGGATTAGGATTTGTCATTTGCTTTTTGTCTACAGGTAGTGTACAATGCATGTTAGCAATGAATGGTACTGCGCTGATGTCAGTTACAACAGAGGAAAAAGTCATGATTCATTCAAAATGAATTGCCACTGCTAATAACTCATCTGGGATGAAATCTATACTTTTCTGTGCTTTTATTTTCTGCTGGTGAACAAACCAGAGCTTTTATTTTTTTTGTAGAATATCTGCTGGACTGGACCCTTTCTGGAGCTTATTCATGTACTGTCCCAGAAACTACATTTTAGAACAACTCTATATAAGCATGCTGTTTAATGGATAAATGAGTCAAAGTTAATGCTGTTAGATGTTATACATACTACTATTACCCCACCTATTTAAAGGCTTTGAAGCTGGAAGGAGACCAGCTGGAAAACAATTTTGTGTTAAAAACAAACCCGAACATTTGTTGTAAGTGGTAATTCGAATCTTTTACTTGCAAATATGAGGCCTATATTGGATAATCTGTCTGACCTGGTTTTGATAAAACGGGGAAATAATAGAGCTGGAAATAAGAGTTTCGTAGTGTTCATTGCCTCAGAATTGATTTAGATTTATGCAGAATGTCATGTATTTTTTAAGATTAACTTAGTTTTCTTAGTAAAAATTGACTTTTTACCTAGTCACAATCACAGTTTCATCTCTGTAGATATATCCAACTGTAACAACATGTTCTTCTGTCCTTTCCTTGATTATCCCACAACCCCAGTTGTATTGGATGCCAACCATTTGCCTACTTACTCTGATATTGCAGTATAGTTTATTCAGATTGTGTGTGTCATGCTTATCATTTTCTTGTATTGTTCATGTTTCTTCAGCTCATTCCTTGTGTTTTGCTGTTTAAATAGTGTGATTCATCTGTAGCTGTCATGCCAGCTTACTAAGAACATTACTAAGAAAGACATTTTATCTTCAGAGAAAATAAAGCTTAGAGAAGTTGTTTGATGTATAGGTCAAAGGCAACAAGATATTTCAGGTCTTTTCCTTTGCATGCAGTACATACCCGGTCATGCTATTTAGGTATTATATGGTATCCTTACAATAAAAGTGAAAATCTAGGGGAGTGAGGAAGGTTCCGGAAAGAAAATCATCTAACCCAGAAACACATACCTCTGTGCATCTGTGGTTGTGGTATGCTATAGAGTTTAGTAATTAGGAAAAGAAATGCACTCTGCCTTAACCTTAACAGTTCGAAAATTATTTGATGGAGATATAGAATCAGGGTGGAAGGGTAGAGTTAGATTAATTTGGGATAGATGTAGTGTCAGCGTATGTAGACTCTGTTATTAAAATTGCAGACTGATGACACTAATTGTGGCTACAGGTAACATGGCCAGGAACCGAGTGTTTTTTTCTCACAACAGAGTGGTAGTGCACCTCAGGTAGAAGTGACCACAGCCTTTATGGTATCACATTGCATGGTGATTTAAGGTATGAGCAAGAGGCCTGCAGGAATTGTCTTCAGATCACCAGTTGCTATTCTCTTCTGGCTGATATTAGAACTGGAGGTGTTTTTCTACCCCCTAAACAATTAATTAGTGTCTGAGTCTGAACATTCTTATTTAGGCTTCTCTATATCAGAGGAAAGACTGAGTCAGAATATGCTTATGGATGCTATGTCTTTAGAAGAAGAGATAATCTACTTGCTTAAATCAATTATGTCTTGTCCTCATACATCAGTTCAGCATCTACCAGCATCTGCAAAATAAATCCTTGTAGAAGCTGAAGCAATCTATAGCTGGACTGTTCAAAAGAACTTTGGAACTACAAGTTGGGTTTTATGTTTTCCTGCTTGTGTTACTGGAATTATTTCTTTTGTTTGCTCAATTTGTTTACACCTCCAGTCTAAAGTACGATTTTGCCATTTTGGGTCTTTTGAGATGACCATTCACTAAAAATGATGAGGGAGATAGGAATGGAATTTATGGTCCACATCTACTCCGTTAGCTAAGACATTTTTTCAGACATATTCAGCTTGTGCAAACTCCATCTAATGTGTCATTCTGTTCTCTGGCAGACAGACGTCAAGAAATAGTATATTTTTAAGAGACTGTTTGAGTTATCATACATTTTTATAAGAAGGTTTTGCTTGTTTAGATTATGTATGAAATTAATAATTTTTGCTAGATCTTAATTCTGCATCTTCTAGTCAGTCAAAATTTCCCATAGAAGACATTTTTGACTCATCAAAACTTACAAGTGTAAGTCCCATGGATCTTAACAAATAAAAATGTACCGCAACTGAGAGCAGCCAGAACTTCACAAAATCATTAGTCAATACCTTGCAGCATGCAGAATATCTCTGTTCCACTCAAAGCCTAATTATTGTATTGCAAAATTTTGAGACACTAATAAGGACATATTGAGCTTTCGCAAGCCTATTGCCAGTAGGCAATTTATTATTCAATAAACCCTCCATCCATGGTCAGACAGCTAATGGAAAGTGCTCCAGACTTGAAGTAACAACTTGTTCTTTCTCTATTAGCACAATGTTTGCATTAAAAAGATCAATCAGAATATTTATTACCACAATATCTACAGGAGAAGATTCTGTTTAACTCCGGTTTGTTGGAAAATTATATATTTTACATCAGGCTTCGAAATAGTCCCCTGGGCTTCAGCCATGGGCTACTTTTTCTTCAGTTTTATCTTCAGGCCAAGAATTTTCTTGTTTGTTCTTTTCCGCATATGTCATAATGTATATTGAACTTCTTACTCAGCAATAAAAATCTGAAGATTGTGCTTTATGTGTTCCTTCTAGAATACACTGCTTTGCACAGTATCTCTCTATAGCTTCTTTAATCTTCTTCTCTGCCACCATCCTTAGCTGTGGGGACAATTCTCTTGTGGTATTTCATCAAGTGTGTTGCTAAGACAGAGCTGGAGTCTGGGGTTGCTCCACAGAGATGTGTGTGACTCCTTTGTGGAGGCAAATGCACAAGGGTATCATGATGTTGTTGAAATCAGGGCATTGTACCCAGAGAATTAGCATTCAGTTTCTATAGGTGGATGGTTGGTTTGATTTTTTTTCCACTAAGCTTGAGCTCACCATTTCGTTAACAGAATTACCACATGGCTCTGATTAATTAAACATTTAATCTTGTATTTCATTATTCTTTGCTTGCATTGGCTACCTTAGCCTACATAAAACTGAGAGTACAAATGAAAAGACCTATTTGATGTCCAGTTCTTTTGCTAAACGTGGTTACTTTTTGCATGTATCTCCTTACAGTTTTGTCTTACCTTGCAGCAGGTAGCCCAGAAACAGACAAACCAGAGTCTAAAATTGCATTTGAATGTTAGCAGATAGTTTATATTTATACCTCAGCCTACAGCTAAGATTGCTTTTGTATGAGGTGTGTTGGAACTGCACTTTCCACTAAATTACTGTGTGTGTTCCTTATGACTTGTAGCAAAGCATACGTATGCCCATGCTGCCTTTCTAAAGTTACCCTGAGTCAGCACATAGTATTGCCAAACTATTTGTTGATCCAGATAAATGGTGACCTTTTAGACAAGGTCCCAGATATGTCCTGAGGAATATTCCCTCCAGAGTGTGCAAGACCCAGAATAAGGACTGGCTTGGGCAGTAAAATGTCTATAGCTTTTCTTTAGGTATGCTGCAATCTGCCTGTAGGTGGATTTTGGAGAACAGCTAACCCCCTTGCTACTTCTGAGACATAGTTGCAGATTGTAACTGCTGAGACTGTAATTCCACTGCCATGGAATATGGTGACTTCTGGTGACTAAAGACAGATACTGACAAGGAAGTCCTCTCATACCAGGAGGTTGCCAAATACGAAGAGCAGTGCATGTTATTTAGTCTACCTACTATTGATAATTTTATGCGCTCAATGCAACAGATTTCTAACAGTTTGAGCTCTCCCCTATTTGTAAATATTCATTTGTAAAAGATATCTCCATTGTCAATGAATTATCCGGAATAAGACAGGGTAGAAAAGAAGTGCAATACTGATAATTTAGTCCATGGCTTCATCGTGAATAAACAAAAAAGACTTAAATGCTTGGGACCTGCTGTATTGCCTGATTTATAGGAAGTGTGCAAGCTCATTTTAAAAGGCTTTTCAAGACACCTGAGCACACATCATCTTGAAATTCTAGAGAGATAATAGACTTTGTACAGGATATAATTTGGTTTCCATATTCCTACCAGGCACTTGCTTTCAGGGTGCCATTTATTTGTTAGGCAGAGGGACATAAAGGTTCAAGTACACTTTGGAAAGAAGAGTTATTCATATCTGGATAATGGCAGTCTTTTATTTCCTTTGGGTACACTCAGTATCTCTCTGTCTATCATTTCATTTGCCAGAGTTTTCGACGTGGTGTTAATGCTAGTTCTGGTAAAAATGTACCTTGAAGATAGGGATGAGAACAAAAACAAACAAACAAACAAAAAATGAAGGTAAAAACATGCAAGAGGAAGTAAATATTTTTTCTCGTTGTGTTTCAACTCACTAAGTCCCTGGGCTTGAAATGAGATCCCTTGATTTTCACTTCTCTCTCACATCTTGCTCAGCTCAGATGTGAAAGCTTCCTCAACCTGAGTTAATTAAAGAGCTTCCATTAACGCAAATTTATTTGAAATTAAGCTTCCATGCTGCACGCACATGGAAGAAAAAGTTGGCAGATTTCTGTGGCACGAAAGTGTACATATATCTATGTGCATCTTTAGGGTACTAAATCACCTTCAGGGTCCAGCTCTGATGTACACGTGAAAATCATCTTCACTGAGATACAAGTCTCTCATGGAGTGCTCATCATGGTGAGGTCCTGGACTGCATGTCTATCTTCAGAAGCTGCTTCTTTCGGACATGACAATTAATGCCAGCTGCAGGAAACGTAACAATCTGCATTAGTTTGCTAATAGTTCAATTTGTCCCTTGTGCAAGAACTTCCAAAACCGCCTTGGTACTCTCTAAGACTGTATGGGTGGTTTTCCTGCCAGCCATTTTTCACCCCCAATTTAATCCTTTCAGACTCTGTATTAGACCACCATGACAGAATTTTCTTGCTGCCTCATGGTGTGTATTCCTGTGAGGATATTGATTCACTCCAGCTCCAAGAGTAATTATGGTGACCTTACCAAATATCTAGTGTCTTCAGTTAGTCAGGGGTTCATTTTACAAGATATCTCAAGCCATCTACCAAGATAAGGTTACCTCTTATGTTATCAGAGGATAAGGTAAGATCCATAATAGTGGTAAGAGGACTCTCAGACCTCTATTTGGAAGCCATATCCTTTTTCATTCTCAGACTTAAATGGAGGGAAAGAGAGTAAGTGTTGTCACCCAGATGAGGATACAACCACCACGCATCTTTAACGATTGCACTGCTTTTTCTTCAGCACTCCATTGTGTTGCTTTCTAGGGTATGTCTCCTGAATATATGGTGAACATTATTTGTGTTCACTGGGGGGTGTAAGTTGCAAGCACATAGCTAACTGTGATGACCTAGATTGTTTTTCTGTGCAAGTAAGCTTCCCATTCAGAATTATCTGAATGTAAATACGATGTGTCCTCTGATCAGAATAATGAAGACTTTGAAAGTTCATTTATCTATAAAGTCTTAATGGAAACCTTACACCAGCTAGGCACTGTGGGCCTCTAGTTCCTAGAAATTGATAGAGGTTTTTCATCATTTACATTTTAAAGTACCCTCTCAGAGAGATTATACTACATCAAAAGACTAGCAATTAAGACATCATCTGAGTAAGGCAATGCTGCACAAACTCTTTTGACTCTAAATAAAATTAGATAAGAAAGCCATATTTTTTCTCTAAATAAAAGTGAAAGCTAGCAATTTGTAGACAGCCTCACAGATAGCTAATGGCTGGTCATGTTGGCAAAATGCAGAGGAGAGCATGTCTTTCTAATTGAATATAGATCATGGGCTTGTAAAAAATGTTGTAGTGATGGACAATGATCCGATAGCTGAAAATGTTAACCTTTTCGCTACTGTTTCTAGGCTGGACATACACCATCCATGTTTCCTATTAACATTGCCTGCTCTGGCTTACCCCTCCTCATCACTAGATGAGCATTAGGTTTTCAGTATAGCCTCTGATCAACATCATGGCTGCCCTCAGACTTTGAAAATGTATTCCATAACTAAGGAAAAACCCTACTTTTGAGCTGAAATGTGAACAAGAAAGTTTTGTTCACTCCTCAGACCAGAGGATTAGGTTTCGGTGGGTGCACCATGACTGTGATGGAAGCAGAGTGAGGCCATTTGACTGCTTAAATGAAAGGGTCATCACAAGGATGAACCTGCTTTAGACTCCAAAAGCATGAAATTCCAGGTGCTGAACTCTTCTGAAAAGTGGGCCTATGGGATCTGGTGCAGTTCTTCTAGTTCCTAGCACAGGGACATCCAGTCCACAGAAAGGGGATTACACCTAGCACTAACTAGTTCCTTCACCAGCCTTCTTACTGGAACCTGTGAGCATCCTGTGTACTACGGGGCCTAAGTTACCCATTGGTCTCAGAGATGGGAGCCGGATTCCCTTTTGCCTTGATGTTACCTGATTCTCTGGTATCTGGCCCGTGTGTTTACATCTGTGCTAACAAATGGCTATAATTATGAAGTATAATTATAAATAATTTATTATTTTGCATAGACAAATGGTACTTTGTTTGGTAAATGATGCTGAAAGGCAAAAGGCATGATTGAAACAGATCCAGTTCTTGCTGAATTTAGACTGGTCAGAGAGATAGAGCAATCTGTTGCTGTCATTACTCTTGATGTGTACAGCATGGATAAAAAGCGGACATTGCACCAAACTCTGATACAAAACCCAAAGAGCACATTTTATTCACTTGGACTTTCATATTGGCTTAGTTCATGATCGTTACATTCACAAGCAATAAATGTAAGAAAAGTAAATTAATAGATTAGAGCAAGCGAGTGAAATATAATGCTTGAAAGACTGAATTATTTAAAAGAAAGCAGAAGATGAACTATGAAGGTTTTATTTTCCTTTTTGAATCAAACTTCAAAATATTCTCTGAGCCGCTAAATTAGACAAGCAGTTTTATGTTTTGTTTCTTGAGTTTTTATGACTGACACAGCTACATGGGCATTGAACCACTTTGGAGACAGACAGAAGAAAATGTACTGAATGACAAATGCCTTTATTCCTGCTGACTTGCAGAAAAATCAACCAAAAATAAAACAAGTCTTAGAATGTAATGAAGAAAAGTTGCAGTGCTATTTAACCAGTAGGATGTGATATCTCAGACAGGATAAACATTTTAACAAAACGTATCAGCTTTTTGTTATCATCCTTTGACTCACTTTTTTCTTTTCAATATACTCAGTTGTTTCATGAATTCTCAGTAGTGCAGTACCCAACAGTATTTTTCAATTGAAACAGATGGCCATATTACTGTAGGTTTCTCTGCAGCATAGCTTAAAGATGCTGACTATTTTTGCAATACAACATTTGTTTCACATTGCAAAAATAAGCAAATGTCCTTCTAATGTCCTCACGTGGACCATTGAAACTAGTCAAATCATGTTAAAAAAAAATTTCTTTGCCTTACATTGTACAGCAGTTAATCACACGATGCCCATACATTGCATTGAAAAATTTATCTTGGAAAGATCACAGTGATGTCTGGAGGAATATCTTTATTTTCCTCAGTGGGCTGGTCTTTCATTCTATCTGACAATAAAATAATACATTTCTACACACAAAGCCTGGCTTGTGTTTGTAGTATTTTGTCCTGGCCTTTTTTTTCACTGAATGTGAATAGCCTTCAGTGTCAGATAGATAAGAAAAAATCAGGTCCAAATACCCCTTTACAAATACAAGGTTGGATGACTGAAGAAAAGAAGATGGTAAGAGCTTAAGACTAGTTGGTGTTGTCAATGGGTCAGTGTGTTTGTCAGAGATTGAGAGACATTTCAGTCAGTGTGAATTTGATTTGTCCTGTCAGCTTAGTTCATCTTGTACCTCTTTTTTGCCTTTTGAGAAGTCGTTATTTCATACTAATTTGTGCCAGCAGCAAACCATAACGTCTTCAAGCAAACACAGCTCCTTGAGTGGTTGGTTGAGAGCAAAGCACAACCCGTGTGTTAAGTACTTGCTCAAGCCTTTGCCAACAGATTGTGGCTTCCTCAAGGTGAGGGGAATTTTCCTCTTTTTGGAGGGTACCATCACAAACTGCTAGACACGACTGGTCCAGCTGTAGGTTTTAACGCTTAAAATGACAAAACTAATAAGGTCACAAGTGGATCAAGCTCTGCTGAATCTTGCTCTAGTGGTGTACAAGGTTACAGCACCCTGTGGTCTGTGCCATCCATCGTACAGCGGACAGCGGTGCTGGAGCAGAAATAACAGAAGGGAGCATTTGTCAGCTTCTCAGCCACTGCAAATCACAGTCCTATGTATCTGCTTCAGCTACTGTTGCATTAATATACCAGGGGTTCAGCTGGGGCCTCTGAAGAACAGGCAGCTTTGCTACAGGAAGATTAACATCCAGGACAAGTGAGAGAAGAGAAGGTTCAACCAGTTGACAGTTGCATCTTCTGTTGTTCATCTCTTCCTGAGACATTGGTAAAAGGACAAGACTAGAATACGCATGGTGCTGAAATCTAGTTGCACAACTGATGTCTTTTTTTGTGTGTGTATTTTTGTTTGTTTGTTTTGTTTGTCTGTGCGTTTGTTTGTGGTTTTTAGGTTTTGTTTGTTTTTCTTCTTTTCCCATTTGTAGCTTTTTGTTGTTTCTGGACAGGAAAGGCCACCTAACAGATTTTAGGCTATCATGACTTCTGCTTTTTTAGTGACAAAATGTAATCCCACAAGAAACTTTCATGCATTCTTCATAAATAGCTAGAGGAGTACTGTCTTCACTGAGGCTGCAGAATACACTTGCCATGAATAGCTGGGAAGATTTTAATATCTATCCAGAACAATAATTCCCAGAAGTTTGAAAAGTGTTTAATAAAGCAACTTTAACAGACCTTTTGCAATAGAAAATTTGCGTGTCCATCATGCTTTAAGACAGGTGAATTTAAAGGATAAAGCTGTGTAGATGACAACTGACATTTCTTTTCTACTATTATCTGCCAGTCAAGCATTATATCCAGCATATATGTACTACTGAGCAGCTTATATTTTTTACAAAACTTCAGATGTTAATGATATTATATGGCTTTACTGAAATATTTCCTTTAATTTCCCTCTTACTTGTACGATATTCCTCAAAAAATGTATGAGGATTTGAAGATCAGTTCTGGAAGTCTTACATTAGCCTTTGGATTCACCAAATAATAGCCTGCTTCAGCAGAATGCTAATGCAATGGTATTTTCACTGACAATTCACCCAAGCTCATTTGCTTGTTTTTTGATTTTGCAAACACCAGCATGCTGATCTTTGTTCATGGATATTGACATCACGACAAAGTTTGTGAAAACGGTACTTCAGAAACACTGACAAGTTTTGTGACTGCAAAACTGGGACATATTTTCTGCCTTGAGTGAACACAGAAACCTCAACAGAAGAATCAGTGAATCCCTCACATGTAATCATGGAAAGATTCCTCCATAGGAATATGTTCAGATGGGATTTTTCAAGGAGCCTAAAGGAGTTAAATGCTTTGTTTACATATCTGCATAAAATTGCATTGTCAACTGGTATTTTCATCCCCCAGCTGTCAGAGAAGATAGCCAAGTTCCCCTTTGATGTATAGATGCTCTCTAACTTAAATCACAGTTTGGGAGAACACATATGTCAGTTGAGCTTGGCTGATCAAATTACTGAGCACACTGGCTCCGTACACATATCACCTTTTTTAAAGTTGTTATTAGGGAAACAGAAGCTGCGGCCTCTCCTTTTTTATCTCATTTTGGAGAACGAGAGTGAAAGGCTGTAAGAGATAACTTCACTTGTAGCTCAGCAGCCCTTGGATTTGGCATGGGATGCTTTTTCACTCTGCTAATATTTTTTAATAGAATACAAGTCAGTAATACCTTGTGTGTGCTGGATGAGTAAGGCAGCCCTGCATAGCCCTGCCAAAACAATCTCTTCTATGTGATTCTCATGTTTCAATCCCTTCTCTGTTCGCTCCGATAATGCCAAGACAGAAATGCTGACAATGGTAGGCAGTAGGAAAGGGGAGATGGAAAAGGAAGCAGGGGACTACAAAAAACCCCACAAAAGGTGATGCTGAGAAGTTGCTATAGTACAGAGAGATATTTAGTCCTGAAAATATTTAAGCAACCTTGTACATTTCCATTTAAGATGTTCTGTTCCCACTTACATGAATAAGGAATGATGTTTTGCTGGTGTTCCATCTCTTTGCTGTCCTGTTCCTCTGTTCTTCTCCTCCCCCTATTCATTTTGCTAGTGACTGATTGTCTCAAGGTCTTGCAAGCTAGTAGGTGTGGATGAGACTAGCACTGACAAGCATGTATAACTGGCCTTTTCATTTTTGCTTCTGAGTGCATGTGGATTAGCTGTCACTCTTTCTGGTATTTATACCGCTGGCACTGATGAAGATACTAAGCTTACTGCTTGAAAGCCTTTCTATTTTGGGAAGACTTTGCCCCCACCACCACCCCTAACTGTAACAACAATGCTGGTTTCTACTAATAAAATAAGAAGAAAACAAGAGCCTCAGTAATTACAGTACAAACCATAAGCCAAAGATAATTTGTATTAGTGTCCTCCCACTTTTGTGCTGCTAGATGGGCAAATTATCCAACTCCAATGGTAATCCATACAGAACCGCAGGGTGTTTTCCACTAAGCTCTACAGCTTATTTTTTTTTCACTTTGGACAGCTCCGGGAAGGAGGCAGGATGCTGGGGCTCCTATGAAACAGCCAAACTACCTTTTTTTACACAGGCGGCTTCTCGAGTGAAATGAGTCTTGTTGCACAACCACAGCTCAATATTTGAGTTGCAGAATCCAACCCATTCTGTAAATACTTAGAAGGACTACCTGACAATAGTATGTTAATTTTGGGTGTATCTCACCCACCTTTCAGTGCCTCATCTAAGCTGTTTAAGTTCTCTCTAAATGAATATTTTTTGCTTTCTGTTGATCACAGTCACACTGTGCACTAGCACACAATATGTATATTTTTACAAGTAGGTGGGTATGTCAGCTTGTATCTATATATAGGCATTCATAGATTATTGGTAAATTTAAGAATGAAATTTTCCATATTTAAATATTTATCATGTTTAATGTACAGCTAACAAGATTTATTTTTGAAGAGACTATTATAGCTTGTGATTTTTCCATGCATCAGCAAAGTGAAGCAGGTTAAATCTCTCCACTGAAATGAGATCTGAGGATACACCAAATAGTTCAATTTCTTGTCTAATTTTAAGTGCAAAAGCAGTCTTGTGTTTTGTTTATGTCATTAAAAAAAAGGATAAATGTAAGTGCAGATGGTCAAATCTTTGCTAAAAATAAAATATTTAGTGATGGCACTATGTCTATAAAACTGAAGTTCAACAGTCAACTATGTTATGCAACAAGAAGAAAGAATCAACAGAAAGTGTGAAGAGTTGTTAAGATAAGCAAAACCAGAAGTGTCTTAGAAACCAGGGAAGTTCTTTCTCTTTAGAGAGGACAAAGGAGAACAAACATGTTTCTCAAAAGCAGGCATTTTGTTTTGCTCAGACTAGTTCTTTCAGGATTACACAGGTGATTCAAGAAGATGTGGATAGCTATAGGGTAACCTTGGGGAATTCGTGGACATACGCCAGCCGCTAGTCAGGCAATCTCAGATCGAAGGGTACTGGTGCACCTATACACTAGTCTGCGACTGTACAAATTGATGACTTTTCAGTGGAAACAGGAATAAGCAGTCCCTGTATGCAGCTAAACAGTACTAGTTGAAGGCTTGATCTGAGGCTTTGGGCAGAATGAAATGTTAGAGAGAAACTACCCAGGTTCTGGCTTGTGCTTGGTAGCAGAAATGCCAGATGCAGGCTGTAAAATAAGTTGGTCTGGGAATCTTTGAGTGTGACCCCAAAAAGAAGGAAGAAGGAGGACTTCTTTGGCACAGGCAGCACTTGCTGGAATAGAAAAGCTGATCAAAAGAAAACCCTTCTTGTTTTTTTTTTCCTTTGTATGTAATTGTGTGTAAGCAGCATTGCACTAAACCAAAACGTTTATAATCTGTTTCTTACTTTAATAGAAACAACATTATAAAGGCCTCAGTTTTGGGTAATGTTCAAGACAGGAAACTGGTGGCAATAACATTAATTGTTGCCACTGCACATCTGTGATAATCTCTTCTATGGTTAGATCTGAATAGTCTATGCTGAATGACATTAGGTTTTTATTAAAGAAAATGAAACCAGTCCTTTCTTCTGGGAGTAAGTCTCTGAAAGGAAGAATAGGAAAGTCTATACAACAGTTAAAACCCATGGGCTACATTTGGAAAACTTTACTCTGGCTGAAAAATGTTCTTTTATAAATAGTCTCACTGAATGTATATGAGAAGCATGCTACTCATAGGTGTAAATCAGCTAGCCTCTGGTCCAAAGTAGAAAACTTTGAGGAGCCAATATTTATTTGTTTATAACTCTGAGTAAGTGCCTTAAGGATATTCTTTAATCTTGCTGAATAATTAGGCTATAGATCTGCGCCGTGCATTGTGCTCCACTTTGAAAGGAATACACAGATAATAACAGAGTGCATCAGAAGAAAATATCTGGAGCTCTGTGGCTGTTAAGTAGCAACTCATAGCCCTGCAGGTTGGTCTTGTTCAGGAAGGCATGCTTTTTCCGCCCTATGGACCTTGACATGAAATGATGTGATAAGGTAAGATGTCAAGAGACCACTCTTAAATCCTTCCAGGGTAACTATTGGTAACTGGCCTACTGGGCCTTGTGACTACTTGGGAAAATGTGAGCAGATATTTTGTTCAGAAACAGGAGCCAAAACAGAGAAATGCCAACCAATAGATGTGCTGATCCAATGGGGTTGGGCTGAGGGCAGTCTGAAAAGACAGCATGCATTTGTGTTGAGTAGAACAGGTGCCTTGAAAGGCACATACAGAAAATTAATAGTTTGAGGACAATGCCTGTAAGCCTGGAGGACTTTTGCCATATTCCTCCGGGGTAGGTGAGGACTCAAATTCACTAGTTTCATTCCTGTCAGACCCTGGTAACTTGGAGCCAAATCAATTCCTCTCTGTCTAAGAACAGTTCTGGGAATGCTTGATCAATATTCACTTCCACTTTTGCCTCTTTATATGGCTAAGTTATTTGTGCCTTTGTTGTGATATATAGCATTTGTTACTCACAGACCTCATTGTGCAGTGTTTACAACCTGAGAAGTCGAGGACTTAGAAGAACATCTTATTTGATCTACATCGGACTACCAACCAAAGGATGTATTTTTCTTCAGAGTGAGATCTAAGTTCTCATTTTATAAAATAACCATGTTGAATTACACAGGGAAGAGACAGTAAATTTATCATTAACAAGTTGATCACAGTTGTGGTTTGTTTGTTTGCTTGTTTTCCCCTGGAAGGTAAACCAAGTGGAAAGGACCATTCTCTCTCCTGTGGGTGACTACAGCAAACCTGTCACCTGTATTCTCGTCCATTCTCACGTCTTTTAGGTAGCCTTCAGCCCTTGACAATGATATGTCGCTGTCTGTAGCTACTTCGGGTGGAAAGCAGTAAGAACATCTAAATAATTGTTCAAAATCACAGAGAGTTGTGAAAGATGCTCTCTAGCTACCCAAGTACTGAATGGAACAGAACAAAGAGGATTTGCTCCAACTTGCTCCATTCACAAGTATGGAACAATTTAAGCTTTCCAAAGCCCACAAGGTTTAGGGAGGAAAAGGTCTCGAGAGTAAAGTGTGTGTCAGCTAACAAATTCCTGCACAATCGACAAAGAGACAAGAACTTCTATTGTTTTGCCTTTGATGCTTTGCATGCTGTGATAACATCTCTTTCTCCTGGAAGTATCTGATTTTTACTGAGACTTTAGCCTTGTAAAGGGATAATAATACTCTTGAGGTGGCTACCAGTACAGCAAGCATGTCATGGGGCTACATTTATTGCCTGAATATATCTTGCCTCTCATGCTTAGTGAAAGAGTGACCAATCTTTTCTCCCTCTGAGATGTCTTGGTTAGGCAACAGCCAGTAATTCAATCATGTTCTTGTTCAATGAGCGAATTCAGTAAAAATACTCAGTTCCTTTTAGTAACTGCCATTATTTTTTCCACCACATGTCTAAGAAAAGGTAATCTTGAGCTCCTGCACCTTGTTGGATCTTCCTGAGAAAAAAAAAACAACAAAACCACAAAACTCTTAAAAGTTAAAAGGCTTCTCTGTATGTTTCTATCTGGAGTATATATGGTTTATGGTGTTTTTATTTGTACTTACTTGACTGAAAGGATACTGTAGATAAATGTATCTGTAAAATTTCTTCCACTTATTATGCATCCTTCCAGCACAGAATGCATCATATGTATTTTAAGACTAACTCCAGAGAGCAGAGGAGTACCTTCTAGACATAATTTTCCCATCACCCTTTTTTTTCTTTTTTGGCTTTGGCTTCTTTGAAATTCATCCATGATGCTGTTTTCTCAGAATAGCTGAGGTCCCATGCTGGCAATTCCAAACAGTTAAGCCTAAGCAGATATCTAGATCCAATGTACATTCTTTCAAAGAAAACTTTGTTGCACTGGGATGCTTTGGTTGAGAGAATCTGACTTTTATACTACCTGTGCTTCTCAAATAAATTACTCTTTTGGGGCAGAGGGGATCATACAGTAAAAGTCGCATTTGAAATTTCACAATTCCAAAGATTTTGAGGGGTAGAGTAATTAAAGCAGAACAGTCTATCTGTCCACTTCAGTGCTAATTTAGGGATGTGAAATAATATCTCTAAAAATAAGTCAGTGGCAAGGATATGGCTTAATCTGAAACACAGAAGCCACACTCTACAATGGGCATTGCTCTTCACAGTGTCTTTTGAACCAAAGTCTTCTCTGTTCTTATGGCAGGAGCAATTCTGTTGAAATCCTTTACAGTAGACTACTTACGTGGCTTGGCTATTGATGCTCTCAATATGTTGGCTTGATACATGGCATTTTTTATAAATTGTTATTTTCTAAGATTGTATTTCTGTCTAAAGTCAGTAGCACTTCTTGAAGGGAGCAGTTTAGTTATGCGCTGGAAGATAAACAGCAAAAAATCTTTGAAAGGAAGGTTCTATGCTAAACCAAAATAATGCAGTGCTCTTCCATAACTCTTCATGTGCCACTTAAAACCTGCCTTTTGAAGTAGCCCAGCTGCAGTCTGTTCTCTAGCTAGTGTGACTACAGGCATTTGAACTTAAAGATTCCAGGTGTTGTCATAGGCAATTTTATTTTCTACAAGATTATAAGGCCAGACATTATTCTTATTGTTGTGAATCTAAAATATTTCCCACATAAAATTATTTACTGACAAAATCCAGAGAATTATTTTCTTTCTCACAAGTAGAATTTTTTCATTCAAGTAAGTAGTGAGTCTTTTGGACTTTCAGATATTTTTTGCATAATCATAGGAAGTTTTCAAAGACAGAAAGATGAAATAGGCCTCTACGTCTCTCTGATTTTCAGTGAGTTGATGTTTCCAGTGAATAGGCTCCTGAGTCTCCTCTAGGTCTTTGAAAATCTTCCACATGATTCTTTTCATTCTTTGTGCATCAATTTCCCTGGCACTTCTGCTTTTCAAACCTCTATAGAAATACTCATGTGAACTTGGAGGAAATATGCACTCTATAGTCAACTCCTAATTGCCCTGCTGGGACCATCTTATTAAATGTAATGTCTTATTATCCATCTATATCTTAGCGTTCAAACATAAAATGTGACCTTGGGCTGTGAACCTGCTACTAACTGTGCAAGATCAGATTTCGCTACAGCTTTCACAAGAGATCTTTAAGGGGAAACGAAGATATCTAAAAAAGGGTTTTAATGATTGAGTAGGTGACCTCAGTGAGCCACAGGATCAAAGCACCTGACATGTACTATCTCACTATTTTGTGAAACAAATAGCTGCATTTTATAGTGGTTCTGACCATTAAAACCTTGATGTCATTTTTACCAGAAATCAGTGAACAAAGTACCTAAGCTTTATCTTTGCACATCAAAGCACTCAGACTCACATGCAATTAACCTAATTGTCATTCTGCTCCTTCAGGATAAGTAAAGCCAGTGACTAGGTCCCATAATTGCTATGGTTTTGGCAATCAAAAATCAGCAAAAATTATGAAGTGTTTTCTGCTGGAAGAAAGTTCCTACACAGGATAACCAGTAACTCCCAAAACCTTTGTGGACTGCAGCAGAAGCCATTTCTCCTTGAGTCTGGCCATATCAAATGCTCACTACATGTAGTTGTACAAATATTGTACTTTCATTAAACGGTGTCCTAAGGAGTCTATATTTGGCTTCTGAAAATTTAACATACATAAAATTATGTCTTAGGAAGAAGTCTGAGTGTTTTTATCAAATACCTACTAATAAATAGTAAATCTCCCCTCCAATTGACATGCTAAGGATGACAACGTCCCTTTACACGAGTGACAAAACTAATAGGACTAGAAAAATGCCACAATTATGGCTAAGATTTCTATTCAAGAACATGATTTTAAACACCTGAAATACTACCATATGAAAAATCATATGTTGATAGTCTGGTAATCTAGGCTAATAATACACATATGAAGAAAGGTATTTATTTTTATATATAAATGCATACACACACAGTTCCATAAACACAGCAGCTGTCAAAATGAAAACAAAACAAAGCAGTCAGTTATAAAAGTGATGAGTAGAAACAGGGAGTTAGGGAAAAAAATAACAAACCCGACTCATTATAGTTGAAGAACAATAATTCAAGATACAGTATTAAAAATTGAAACCTTTTTTTTTCCTCTTGAATCAGTTAGCCAAAACATACTGTTAAACCACAAACATGCCACTCTTTAAAAATAATGCTCCAGGAAGGAAATATTTCCGTTGTCTCTAAGCATAGCATGAAATAGCATCAGAGGACAAAGGGATGGTAGATGAAGCCTTACAGAAGATGATTCATTAATTCTTCCTGTGGTACCTGCAAAGCTAGAGACTCAGTCATACAGAAGACAACTGTGTGAAGCTGGGCTAGATTAACTGGATTTGGCCATGCATTTCCCATGGACTACTTCTTCCTCTATGGTGGCTAGGTTGGGTGCTTGCAGAAATCCTTGGCACTTTATTACACACTATTATCCTCATGGATGACACGATGCAGTTGCTTTTTTTCTGTGCCTCTTAGATCTTTCTTCGCTTAGTTACCTGTAAAGGTAAGAACTGGCTCTGTCAAAAGTCATGTATTTTAGAGAGAACTGCAAAATGTGTTAGTGAAAGGGTGGTGGGAAGGGTCTACTTGAAAGGTGAATGAAGCGTTCACTACAGTTGGTACTTTACAGCAGGTTTCTTGAACTCAGCAAAGTAGGGCATGTTCCAAAAATAGCATACAGATCTTAAGAGATACAACTGGTCTGGTTCAGATGTGACATAAGTTGGAGCAGACAGAGGGAGTAAGCAACACTGTCCTGTGTTCATGCTAGAGAGTCTCAGGTGGTTTCACTTGTGTAGCAAAGCAATTGGAGAACAGAGCTGAAACAGGAAAGCTGACTTGCAAGAAGAGAAATACAGTGCATATTGCAGCACTCCTACTGTTTTTGGAAGACAGGCAGACGGGAAACAAAATAAGCACTATGTAGGCCAGAGGCTGAGCCTTGAAATGTTTGGCTGTTCGATGAGTATCTCCATAGGTTCTTCCAACTTCAGATTTGAGTAACCAGTGATCTTATGGAACGGCACTCTCTCGTGGACAAAGTTTGGCTTATGGGCTACCATATGAAGAAGCCTGGCACAAGGACATTAAAGTGTGCCTCTGTGGTACCTATATGGAGATGTTTGTGGCACCAGTCAATGCTGCAGGTAGCTGCAACCTTCTTTTTGAAATCGCCTTCCACGTTTACTGAGGAAGAAAGCCAGCTTTGCTCTACTGTTCTCTGGAGCTGGGATCTACAAGTGTTTCCAAATTTATTTATGCACACCACAGGTCACTACTTGTGCCCCCTGCTAAGTTAGGAACTTATAAATTATCTAGATGTAAAAAGAATAAATCAGAATATTTCTTCAAATATAGGAAAGATATTCACTCAAGTATTAGTTCAATAATTGTTATGTAATTAATTCTGTCTGGAAGAATATAAAATCAAGTAGAAAGAATGAAAGTAAATGTTACAGCTGAGCATGCAAGCCTTGGAAAAATATGTCCTCTATAAATGGGAGACTTACCAAGGGGAAACAGATAAATCATGGGTTCAAGGGAAGTTGTGTAAGTCTTTTTGCTCAACGAATTGCGTACTTTCCCTGATAGTCTTCTGTATGTCAATGGAAACATTCCCATTAGGAAATGTAAACAAATTATTCATAGTATAAGTTAAGTCCTTAAAACCTAAAGTATTTCTTACAAAATTAAAAGAACTGATTGAAGAAGTGTTATGTGGAGAGCTGTTCTTAATCTCAGCTGTGTAGCATTCATTAGCCTGCTTCAAAAATGTATGGAGGGGTCTTTGGTGCAGTATTGCTCTGACAGCACAAATTAAATCTTCCTACTGTTGCTGTTGCCTGTTACTGAATGGAAACAGTTATTAGGTTTAGTATGTGCTGCTCCAACAGACAATGAACGAGATAGACAATTGATTGCAATCAAAAGACAACAAAAACATTACGACAATGTAGCTTATTTGCATAGTTATCAGTAATCCATGGAAGATACAGAAAATAACTTTTAATATATACAGTTGTACAAGTGTCTATGTATTTAGAAATTAATATAAATGCCTGTGCATTTAATCAATAGCAGATCTCACATCAAAACTATCCAACTACATTTCTCGCAATACATGAGTAGCATCAGAAGTCACATTCCTAAATAGTATCGTCTGTTAATTTCTTTACAAATAACATTTATGGAATACTTTATGAAAAACGTTTACTGTGTGGTTATACATCACTTCTGGCATTTAGATCAAAAGAGCACTGCAGGATGTCCCTGGTTCTCCCTACCCTACATATCAGAGGTATGGGCTGGGCTGAGTCACATGTTTTGTAGAATTCCAAATTGGCGTTTCTACTTGTTTACACCTACAGGATGCTATGTGGCAAAATCTAGTTCTTTCTCCTGCATCTATGAAGAGCCTCAGAGAAGCAGCAGCCAGAGAAGCACTTGTTCTCTTGCTGTTGTGATTCAGAAATGCCAACAGTGCATCTGATGAGCCCTCCTGGACCTATTCAGCAAGCATATACTTGCCCCAAAATATGAGGCAGAGGGTTTTGTTGCCCTTTATACATGAGGAGTTGTGCTGGTTTGATCGAAAATGGGTTAATTTTCTTTGTGCAGTTAGAAACCTTTATTTTTCACAGCTAGCATGCTCATTATTTGGACTTAGTCTGAGAAACAAGAGATAACACCCCAGCACAGAGTTAATGTTTTTAATTGTTCTGGTCTGACAGTCAAGGACATTCTGAGCGCCTGGCTTACGGGGGCAGAGATGGGGCAGAGCTTGACTGACATCCAGGCTGATCAATGAGAGTATTCCATCCCATTAGCATTTAAGAGTGGGGCCTTCTGGTTTTGGCTCTTCCAATCTCTCTGATTCTTCTCTCTGTCTCTCTGAGGGGTAGCCAGGAAGTTTCAGTCAGGACGTTTAGACCAGCCTGCTGCCATTTTGCACAAGCCTCTGGGCTTTTCTGCCTTTTTTCCTCTCTTTTGTCTCTTTGGGATCAGCTGCTGGGACCCTGCTGCTTGCTGGGACTGGCTGCTCCGTTGTGAACAGAGTTCGTGATGAATTGCCTTGAGCATCTTTTATTTCTATTTTATATGTATATTTACTTGTAGTGTATTAGTATTTGTTATTTTATTAAACTGTGTTTATCTCAATCCAAGTTTCTTCCTTCCCTTTTGATTCTCTCCCCTATTGGGGGGGTGGGGGAAGGGATGAGTGAGTGGCTATTGTGGTTGTACTGCTAGCTCGGGTTAAACCACGACAGGAGTTAAAGACAGTACATGAAGTAATGAGTCTCAAATGAGAAAATAAAATGGTATCCCTAGAGCTTAGAGAGATGGATTCCCAGGCCATGCTTTTTTAACTGCCCTTGACATAGTGGATGAAGAGGCCTGGGTGGGACAGATACCAAACGCTATCAGACCGCGCAGTGACTGCTGCCCTCTTTCGTACTGAGTATAGAAGCCATACAGAGCCTGGCAAAAAAAAGAAAGGGGAATCTTAATTTCAAGCTTGATGTTGAATTGGCACTTAGACTGCCTACAGTTTGTTTTTGGATGAAGGTTTCCATATGAAATTCTACCATCTAAGAAAGAGTTCCTTTCCCCAACATAAGTGACTGACGCTAGCAGTTCAAGACAAAGCCTTCACAGCAGTTATTCCTTTCTGGAACTCTGGAAATTATAATTTTCATTTCACCAGAAATTGTGATTCCAATATTTTCTTTTCCCAAACAGAATACTGCACCAAGTGACACTTTGTCTCTGAAACAAATCTGATGGGAGAAAAGAGTGTACAGAGATGTTAATATAAATAAATATTTAATCTTTTTCTGTTCATGACTAGCTCTGGTTTTAGTATGTACAAGTCATTTTATGTTGCTGTGCAATGGAAGTACTCTGAGGACCTGACCTCTTTCTACCTGTATTCATTAGGAGTAAAGAATCTAAGCCTGGACATCTAAACCGGTCCCACCTCGATCATATATAATTAGCTTTTTCTACTACCAGATTCTTTATTGGAACTCACAATGACTTCAGTGGAATCCTTAAAATGTTAAAACTAAATGATAACCCAAGAGCAACACTCCTCTTCCTCTTTTGAAAACGGACTAACATGTTGATTTTGAATCCATGATTTGGCGACTCAATCACAGATTAAGTGTTTTTTTTGAGTCAGGAATTAGGTGTATGGCAGTGGGATAATGCTTTAAATGAATTGTTTATGTTGTCTGCCAATAACTTGTTTTTGTAATTCAGCATTACTGATGTTGATAAATTAGAATTATACATTGCAAAATGGCATGACATCTGTTCTATGGGGGCAGACGAATGCTGATTTGAAAGCCCCTCTTAACGAGGAGCAGTTGATATATGTGCAAGCATTTTTATAGTTTTGTCAAACAACATAAAAATGTTATTCTGGATTTACTAGAAGGAAATAAAATCCAAATTGAAATAAGATTTTTAAATGGCACAAAATCCCAACACTTTTTATGTCACCAATAAAAACCCCACACTTTCCACTAAATATGAAGCCTTAAAGTTGCAGTACTATCTTGTATCCAAAATCAAGAATATTATTTACTCAAGTAAAACTCCTGTCTATGTTACTGCCACTGGAAAATGAATGAGTATAATTCTCTGTATTGTCTTTGTTATAACTGAATTATAGTTATTCATAGAAACACTGACTTCACCCTATCCCTTTAAATATGTCTGTAGGGGCTCAAGCCTGACATCTTGTCTTACCGTCTTCGCATTGTGAAGCCTCAGTGAGATTTTAGCTCAGTAATGATTCAGATGCAGTTTAAGGCATTTTCAGGACACTCATATTTTTAGTGTTCAGATTTTAGAAGCATAATACTGAATATTCTGTTGAGTCAAGTTATGTTTATTGACTTTTGAAATACAGATGATAAGTGTTGTTCCTTTTTTTTTCCATTTTGGAATGAATATTTATGGCCAAACTCTACTTCTCCTTCTTATTTGATCCATCTCATCAGCTTTAATGGAGAGCAATGGACAGGGTTTGGCCAGTGGGCACATAATGTAGAAAAACAGACAATTCCACTTTACCATGTTTCACATTTTCGCAGCAGTGTCTGCAGGGCAGTCAGTTGTTTTCAGTCAATTTTTGTGGTCTACCATTGCTTTTAGCTTTGTATAGTTCATTTTTTTGTTTCTTTTAAAGACTAATTCATCTCTCAGTGCTGACACTGGTTCTTGCTTTAGCTAGTTTTAGGACAGAGGAAGGTGATGCAGGCAGTAGAATTTTCAGAAGCAAGTTCTCCTTGTTGACGTTTTGCATGTTTCTCTGACTGTAGAAAAGCAATTCTAGTTACAAATGTCTTCAAAGGAAGACAAAGCCCTTTCTTTCTCCTGATCATTAATATAAAAGAGATCCTCTTGATAGAGCGTGAGGTGTTTGGGACAAGATAAATGATGTTTTCATTAAAATTAGTCAACCAAAATGTTATTTATTGGGTTGCAATAAAACATATTTTTCATTCTAAAAGGCAAGTCCAATAACTGCCTAGTCTAGAATTAAAATAATTCTAAGTCTTATTGGCAAATTGTGAACAGACAAAAAAGAGAGCTTGTTAGCAAACTTGTGATTAGAATCTGCAAATGAGGAGGTGAGGCCTGGTGGTCTCTGCTTGGCAAGCAGGAGCTCTCTGACTTTACCATGTAAATCAGCACAGTATAGTGGTTTACACTGATGTGGACCACCTATTGGCTTGGAAAAAGAATTCAGAATTACTGAAAAATGGGGTTACAATACAGTACTTAGAGTCATCTCTCTAAATCACGTTGATACGTATTCTTCTGCCCTTGAGCAGCGAAACATCGAAGGGAAGCCGAAGGCTCTGTTTATCCGGCCACTGCTCTGCTGTGATTTCCCACATCATGGGAGCAGCGGGCAGCCTGCATCCTGCTCTCCTTTCTGTCCCTTAATGCAGAAAGGAAGAAAAGGAACATTTCTTTGGTGTTTCTCTCCCTCAGTTCTAGGAGGAGGGATTAGCTCAGCCCAAGCAAGAAGGGTAGAGATGAATCTGAGGCAGAAGTCAAGCATTGGCTTAGAGAGCATGACATGATGTGATTTGGGGTGAGGGAAAGCAGGGATTTACACTCCAGGGAATTTTGTTATCTGTTATAAGGATTGGTAGCCAAAAATGTATTTGTAACTGGAATATAGCAATACTATGTTGTCTGAAATCGCAGTAAAGGCTGGCAGGCAGGAAAATCTGACCAGAGAATTTATTTGTCTCAGGCAGTACTCTGAATCCAGATGTGATTTTTGAGAACTGTGACCAGGTTAGCCTGTTGTCTTACTTCAACCTCAGATTGCCAGAGAAGGGAAGTGCTGAAGAAAAAGCAGTCAAACAGTTAATGGTTTCTGGCCTGGGAAATCTGGGCAACCGAGATATTTTCTCTTCCATTTTTGGAGAAATGTTGCATTCCCAGCCACTGTGCCATCGCTTTATTTCATATGGTCATTTCTTGCTGTGCAGCAAGACTGGATTAAATTGTGCTAGAAACTGCAAAGAACCAGCTCAGGAATCAGGAAAGTTAAGAGTGCTCCTGCTCAGGCTATTTCCTTCATCTGTTCCTCTGATTTATGGATGTAGTAGGAGATTGACCTTATCATGTTTGAAAACCTAAAATCCCATAAGAAATGTCAGGATACTGAGTTACAAACATGCCGGTTTAAAGTAAAAGTTCAGATACTGTAGATTTCTGTGCATGTGCAGGTAGGACCTGTCCTTAAAAGAGATTAGCTCCTCCAGTTATTAGTACATTGGATAAAGGAACAGACCTAATGTATGTATTAGGGCTTTTAACTTACACTGACCAGAATTTTATCAACTTGATATTGCAATTGTAAATAGAGAAATCTTTCAAAATTAACAACGTCATGTCTTAGGTGATTTTTAGTAGTAAAATACCTAGAACGCACACATTTTTATATGCTTTCATTTCAGGCCCGATGAAACTGATTTGTCTATGATCTGAATTCACCCATTGTTCTAGATTAATCAAGCCTGATTATAATTTTCCCTTTTTAGTCTCCTTAAAAAACAACCCTAAACCCAAACAAAAATAACCATTTCCTCATCTTCTGGGGTAACATTCAAATGAGTTGCTGACTCATAAGTGCACATGTTTTACACAGGTTGCCAGCCTGGGAGAAAACGGTGAGAGACTGTAACATTCTGCAGCTTTCAAATTTTGTGGATGCCACTTGCTAATACATATATGAGGTTTATGTCAGTGAAGGAGTTAGTATTTTATCCTCTAGGCCTTCCATTTAAAAAATTAACTTGTGATTAATTGCTGCATGCTCCCATTACTGCAATGTAGACGGATGTTAAAAGCCTTTTGGCAAAAAATGGACTTTGCAGTATTTTAAATGCAGTTTCTGTAGAGCACTCTGTAGTTTTATTTTGTATTTTTTATATTCTTACTGATTGAAAAATCAGCTTCAGTTAGGGTCACAGGATAATAACATCATTTCTGTTCTCTCCAAAGTTTCATTTTCTGTTTGTTTTTCGGAAGCTGACAACCATATCTGAAACTCATTGATTATCTGCTTATAATAGCTCATCATCTCAATGAAACAAATCAACAAACCTTTTCCACTTTGTTGAATGTATTCCAAATAGCAGCAAGATGGGGTCAAAGATATTTGAAATTCAAATAGAATAATGATAATCTGGTTTATTTATTCTGAAAAAAAAATATTTAAAGTGTAACTTGTGAACCATTTAAATGGATCCTGATTTTAGATAAAATAAATTATTCTCTTCACTGGTCTAAAGAGTATATTTACCTAGGGGTTCAAGCATTGCCTCATAGTTTTATTTGCTTTTTCTGATAAATGAGAGGAACATTTTAAAATAGTGCATGCATTCAATTAACTTTACTTAATCTGCTCATCTCTCCTAGATTTTTTTCTAAATCTTGTAAAATCCATTGCCCCACAGCAATCTTTTACGGTCATCCATGTAACTTGACAGTTGCTACTTCTTCATCAAAATCTCATCAGATTAACATAATTATTCAAGCAGCTGGGATTCAATCACTTTTTATTTTTTCTTTGTATTTAAAAATCAAGTAATCTGCTGGATATTCTCGTTCAAGTTCCTTGGCCTTCTAATCTGCTCAAACATACTAGAAAACAGAAATGTATCCTTTCTGTAGCGGAATTATAGAGAATGTCTCTGCTGAAGAACACAGTTGACTGTCACAAATGAAAATGAATTGATAAATTACAGTTTGCAAATCACTGAAATAGGAAACTAGTGTACTGGTTTGGAATAAAGCAGATTGCAGCACTTTTAGACAATTGCTTACCACCATCTGCAAAAGAAAATTTTGGTTGTAACTGAATATACAGAGTTCTATATACATACAGGATTGAATCATTTCAAGAATCTGCATTTGATCACAAAAAAATGAAATTATACTTCACAATGGATCTGATAAATGAAATTTTTATATATGAACAGGCTCACTGATTTACCTCTGATTTTTGAAGAACTTTTGAAAAGCAAAGTAGAAAGAAATTTAATGCTCTGCTGTTTATTCTGGGAAAAGATTATTTGAGCCATGTGCTATAAGTGACTCAGATTTGGATGTTTGAATTTCTTAACAATATTTTGACAGAATGGATGTAATACACACCCTTAAAATCAATTAAAGTGATAGGTCAGGTTGCCAGTGAATATAGCTCAAATATGTGTATCATTCTAGGATACTGCCATTTGGTTTTGGTTCTTGACGACAGCAAAAAGCAGCAGTGAAATTTGCATCTATCAGGAAAATATTTTGTTTCATGGAATAACAATTTTGGAGCTCAGTTCTCTAATGTTAACAATGTGTTAAAGCCTAGACAAATTTTGATATCAATATATCTGCCCTGTGTTTGTTCATATAAACACTCAGAATAGAAAATCATGGCTGAAACTAGAACAGTTTGCCTTCTGATATTGATCCCAATTGAAATATTTGTTATGTCTATTCCTGTCCTGTACCCTTCTGTGTGGCTGGGAAACTTAACTACCCTTGGCTACCTCTGTATTTGGGTGACAGGGAAAATGAACTAACCAGAACTCCACTGTGCTGGGTTCAATTTTCGCTTTTAAATGAGTCAGATTTCCCTTGGAGCCTTTCAGAAAAGAAATAAATACTTACCAAAGGCTACCAATAAAATCTACACCTTCTTTTTTTTTTTTTTTAATATATATATAGGAGAATGTGCAACCTCCCTTCTGGCAAAAAGATGTAAATTGTGAATTTTAAGAAACAAATCCTGCTGCACAGCAGGTTTAGACAGGCTGCTACAGTTGGGGCCTTAAGGCGTTCTGTGGCTTCACTGTGGTAAGCCATGGTTCTCATTTGTAAAGCCAGGAAAATTCCCACTGTTGCTATAATCATATGCATGATCCTTCTTCCATCTCAGTGGTACCAGCATCAGTTAAAAAAGAAAAATAGGCCAAATGTTGGTTGTTATGTAGTCAGCTATCAGAAACTTAGGAACGTGATATATCTTGCAGGATTTAATTTTGTCCTCGGGAAAATAATTAAGCTTTTTACTGGAAAAAAAAACAAAAAACAAAACAAAACAAAACAAAACAAAAAACACAAAAAAACCCAAAAAAAACCCACCACCACCACCAACAACAACAACAAAACAAAAACAAAAACAAAAAAACCCCCAAGTGATGAGCCAATGAGCTGGTGAATGTTTTCTTGATTCAGACATGTCCGTAAAGGCATCAGAATTTCTTTTTGTTGAAATTTTTTTAGGTAAAACATTCTCATTCTCCCAGGAACTCTAGTTCCCCAAATATGGAAAATCCTTTCGGCAAAGGCATGAGTACATACTGTGATCCTTGCCATGATACACTCTCCCACGTTTGGTCAGCTCACTGCTTGGTGGCTTCCTGTCCAGAGTTTGATTCTACTAACAGCCCTTGATGGACTCATTTCAGCAGGCCCTTTTGATTCCCTTTATTCTTTTGATAGCCGGAAAATATATGTCAGTGAGTTTAACAGGTCAGTTATGTTTTGCTGGTAAAAGTACTTTTGTTTCTTTCAAGTCTTCCCTTTAAAAATTTCAGTTTATATCCCCTCTTTCTGGTATTGTCAAAAAGACTGAATATCTGTTCCATACTTACCTTCTCTGCGTCTTTCACGATGCTATAAACCCCTGTCTTTCCCCTTTCTGCCCTCTGTCATTTCTTTTTCGTTGTTGAAGAGTGCTAGTCTGCTGCTTCTTGCCCGCTCTGGTGGCCGTTCCAGAAATTTCACTGTGCCTGCTGCCCTCCCGTGTAGAAGCAGGGAAAAGCCAAGACTTGAAGAGACCTCTGGAGATCATCTAAGACCACATACACTTGACGACAGGGGTTTGGATTAGGTTATCCACTGGCCCAACAAGACAAATCCTGAAATACTTCCAGCAAGGGAGATTCCACCACTTCTCTGGACAACCTCTTCCAATGTTTTGTTGTTCTCACAGTGAAGAACGTTTTTCATATAGACTGGTTAAATTTACTTTTGAAGCAACTGACGCCCCTCTCTTCTTGCCCTGCCACTGTGTCCTTGAGAAAAAGTACCTCCATCTTCTCTGTAACTACCTTTCGGGCATTGAGAGAATGTGATTAGACTCCCCGCTGACCCTTCTGTTCTTTAGGTTGAGGAAACTGATTTACATAGACTTTTCAACAGGTATCAAGGTCTCCAACCTTCTAATCGACTTGGTGGTCCTTCACTGGCCCATCTCCAATATTTCAATGTCTCTTTTGAAGTGGGGGCCCAAAACTGGACACATTATAAGTTTGACCTAGCAAATGCCCAATGAAACAGTGGCAATCTTCTATCTGTTGGTTTTACTTTGGCTGATGCAGTCTTCTGGCCTGTTGAGATCTCCGTGTGGTGTAGTGTATAATATATACCTGGTTGTGTCTTCCTCCGTTGTTTCTCATAGAGCGTGGAGCAGAACTGTATGCATCAGTGCAGGTATGGACCCATGCTAGTTTTGCACAGCCGCATAATAATAACAAATAATAAGAAACAACAACAACAATAATAATAGTGTTCAAATATGCTAATACTAATTATTATTATTAGTTACTATTATTTGTTTATTATTATTTGGCATTATTTGTTTTCTGTCTTGTTCCCTGTTCCTTTACTGGTTATCAACAATATTATATTTGCCTTATTGACGACCACTGCAGCTGACTGGATGTTTTCACAAAAAGGTCCACCGTTTCCTCAACAGCAATAGCTAATTCACGCCTGGCAGTGCATTTTAATAGTAAGAGGGCATTTTCTTCTCCATCCATACTGTTTTGAATTCATCAACACTGAATATCATCTACTATTTTACTGCCTAGTTATTCAGCTTTGGAAAGACACAACTGAAATGGGGTATAGTTAAACGAGAAACAGTAATATTAAACAAAAAAAAGCATTCAGTTTTTTCTTATAGTGCAAGAAACAGAAGTCATCAAAAGCAGTTGCAGAATTTTTAAAACACAAGGAAACACTTTTTTAAATAGACTATTTTAGATTCTGAAAGCATGCATGATTTCGACATAAATTTGAAAAATGTATTTTAAAGTGATCTCTCAAGACTGATTAAGGACAAAACAGTCCAGGCTCAGAAAGTCCCAGACACAGTGATTGCTAAAATTTCTTTACTTGACTGATTTTATTTATTTTTTTTTCACCAGGAGTATCTGTAGTTAGCTGTTGTCAAAGGCAGAGTAGTGAACTATATGTTGTGATCTTGTACAGTTGTTTCCTGTTACATTTCTGAAAAAAACCTTCATCAAGTTTCCTGGATAGTTCTTCAACATCTACTTACTTTTGTTTGTAAAGGCCCTCAGGGAACAAAATGTTGTTCTTAACTGTAACACATATCCCTAAAAATTGATGAATAGCATGTAATCTATTTTGGAGGAAATCATGGTGCGAAAGTTCTTTGCAAACAGACAAATGAATGTGCACAGAACTGTGTTGGAAAGACTCATAAGCAGCTGCTCTTATACAAGTACTTGTAGGTGTAGTAGTGATCAGGATATGTATAAGAAGTAAGCATTTCCACACTCACAGAAGTTTGAGATAAGACTAGATATAGACATATTTTTTTGAAAATAAGCACTGGGGAGAGTCCACAGACTATTTCTGAGCAGTATATGGCTGAAATAGCTGGTGATGCTTACACAAATTTATGTTTTATCTTGGGGATGTTACACCTAGCAAATTTACACCCTGTGTCTCACTTTTTTCGCTTATGCAGAGCACCACTCCGTTTTTAAAAATTCCCTTTTCTTTTCCCAGACATCATTCTCTTTACTTGTTAGATATTTTTTTTACTCATCCTTCAGTCACTTTCCCACTGGAAGGGCATAAATTCTAAATTTTTTGTTGCTAGAATTTCTGGCAAGTTGTCATTTCTTCTTTCACTACCAAATAACGGAAGTACACCCTTGATTGGGTATTGCAGCTAGTTCTGGGATGTAGAGTGAAGAGTCTATCTGGTTTGGGCTTGAGATATTGCCTCCCTCCTGCTGCTTTTTCTGCTTTGAGGAAAGAGGGTGGAGACGAGGTCAAGCACTTTAAACTTCCACTCCCACTGAAGAAAGTGATCTTGTCCTCCTTCCACCCCACTGCTTTATTCCCTTACTTATATTCCCTCTGATGTTGCCACAAGTGTTTCTAGAAGGAACCGGCTTGGGTTAAACCCACAAAGGCAGCAACATTAACAGAGAAAACCAGGACTATGTTTGGTAGCAGCATCAGTTCATGCCAGCCTTAAGTGTTAACACTATAGCTTAAACAGACTTCATTTGCTAACATTTGCAACTTAAGTGACTGGGTTTTACTTGTATCAGTGGCTGCATAACAGGGTAATTATACATACATCAGAACTAGTCCCTTGAATTGGTACTGAACACCTAAACCTGTTAATTTTTGGTTTTATTTTCTCACCTTCGATAGACAAATTTAAAAAATGTGCCTTTAGCAGTAGAGCCTGTAAGCTCTCCAAAAGTAGTATATAAGAGGTTAATTTCTGATTTTTCCTCCACGAAATTGCTTGAATGTTCCCCATTGAGCTACTTGTTAGTGTAGAAGTCAGCTTCTTACTAAATAAAATGGTATCAGTAAGTGCTTGTTAGCTGAAGAGATGGCCTGTAACTGCACATTTAAGTTAATTTTAGTAACTATTCAGACAAATTCTCACCTCCTCCCCTTCACAGATATGTCCTAATTCCCTAGGAAAAAGACAAAAAAAAGCCTGAAAAGGATGTTTCCAATTAAGGTGGCTTTCACATATTTAAATTCTGTCTCTCTCTGCCAGATAGCTGAATAAAATGTGACACATTCTTTTAATCTTTGTCGATAGGATGTAGGCTGTAGATATTGTTTCATTATACTGTTCATTTTGACATAGATAGTATTATGCCCCTTATAGCTTCTTTGGCACATATCTGGAATCAGGTAATCAGCAGTGATTAATGACCAAGAATACACAGACCTACTGTTGAGTCTAGGATCTCTCTAATCTCTGTTCCTGTTCTTTCTCTCAATTCCAGCATCAGTTAATGCTGCTTCTGTGCCCACGGTATTTCTGGTGGCTTGTCATACAGTTTGTACTGCCAGCAGTTAGCATAGTGGTAGCATAGAGCTAATCATCACTAAAATCTCAGTTGTCTTAATTCTTGCTTATTATTGAATCTTTGATGTTCTTTCTCTGCCTTGCAGTTTTTTACTTAGTGGTTAGTACAGAAAAGACTTTTAAGCTGATGCTAGACCTTTTATTTTCAGTTCTTATACACTGTACAATCAATAAATATCCTTTGATATGTTATGCCAATTAAGTGATATGTGTGTTAACATAAATATTTAATTGTTGAAGGAGAGATCACTTTGTCCTGAAGCTTTAATTAAATTAGATGCTTTTCAGATGATTACCAAGATGAAACAGTCTATTATGAACATTTGCCACTGCAGGAGATATCTGCTTATTGAAAGACAAAAGGGTAATCTCATCTAGGATTGTTGCAAACTGTACGAGTCCTTCATACTGATAAGGGAATTCTCCCTCTTTTAACCTTGATATGTACTGTAGTAATGAATTTATGAATCTTTAAATTCAGTCATATCATTGAAGTGGGGATATGATGTTAGCACCGTCAAGTATATTATAAGAACGAAAATTTATCTACCTAACAGTTAAAGACATAAGAGTTAAAACCAATTTGTCAATAATTACCATCACTTTAAAAGGCAAAACTAACATGATAACAGTAGGTAGCTTTGGGTCTTTTTTATGTATGAACTGGAGTTTAAATGTTTCCAGTGACTTAATTTTCACATGGTAAACTGGAGTTTTAGGAAAACTAAATATCCGTTACACTGGACTGCTGAGGCACCTAAACTATAACTCCCATGAGATACCTTCATGGTAATATGGAATCCAAGTGTTTCACTATCAATCAAAAATATTTCTGGTTTGGGGCAAAGTCTTCCTGTATTGCAGTTTTGCCTGATTATCTGAACATCTTCAACAGATCAGAATCCTGTTTTTTTATATGCTATAGGCTCTGTAGTCATGCGTACATCTCCCACTGAATACACGTCACAGCAGTTTCCTTCAAAATATAGTGCAGCTATGCATAAGGTATGATAAGACTAGGGAGATGTGCTATGTGAATCAAAGTTTTCATGTCCTAGTTTTCCAGATATTATTGTCTATTCACTGTGTTTTTAAAGGTGCTCTGATTAAGAATCATGTCAACTGTGACAAGCCATAAATCCAAGCAACACCTTCAGTGAGAACCTGAAAAAGGCGCTCTGAACATGTTTTAATATTAAAATCAGTATTGGGGAACGTGGTTCTTGTTTTGCCGGGAGGAAGAGGATTGCATCAAGAGAATCCTACTTGCTGACAGCATACTGTCACTGCAGATCTTAGGGCAAGGAAATTCAAAGCATGATAGGTTTTCTCTTCATGTCTGACATGTCAGTTCTTACTCAAATGGTTGGTCTGTATTTACTTCATTGTATTTGTTGACCAGGTCTCCAAAAGAGACTTGCAAAAATTCAACCCTCCTAGTCACCTTGGGACATACTGCTAAGTAGCTGAATTGAAGTCTTGGCTTGAAGTCTTACTTGTCTCCTTGCTTTGCAGAGCATACAAATGTCAGCAAGGCTGTTTAAACCTAAAATAAAAAGGTCGGCTTCACATCTGTGTGCAATCCTGTTATGGGACTAGACCCTCTCAGGTTACCTGAAATATTTACTTTCCCCAACATCAGGCTACTGAAGTCTACTTGAAATATTAGGCTAAATGCAGTTCTTACGTAGGCTGCAGCCTTGTGGACATTTTGGCCATAACCTTAGCTGCTTACTATCTGGGGTACAAAACCTGAAATAGTCAACAGTGTGTCTGATGCTAAGGTTATGTCTGCACAGTGAGGGAAGTAGCATGTAAATTTAAAATGGACGTGAAAATCAAACACCTTGCTGTTTCTGCAGGAATATTGGAATGTGTTCTCTCAATAACGCGAGATGCTCTTCTGTTTTGCTGTAGAGCAAGATGTGACTGTGTAAGCAGGGATGAAGGATTTCTGTTGTTCCTGGGGTTGTGTCTAAGGACACAGTGAAAGACTAGATTTGTGGAGGTGCTTTTAGAGTCCCAGGCATGGAACAAGTCTGAAATGAATTGTTTTAGGTACTTGGATAATTCTGTTGTGATGTTGTTTTCTTTAATAAATACTATTTACTGACCAGTATATTACTGAGTGTACTTTTTTGAGCAATAAGCAAAATTCATTTGATCATTTCTCTATTTTTATAGTTAATGGTAACTGCAAAAAGATAGCAGTGCAAAACTGTTTAACATTCTTTGAATGACTGAGAATTGATTCTCTTTTATTTAAGAATTTTAAGCATTATTAAAGTAGTAAGCTAGAGAAAGTGCTGTTTCGCTGAATGCTTTACTATCCACTAGCAAGGCAACTGATAAATCTCTATTGAAAAATCATTAGAAAACCTAATACATGGGAGTAGTACTTACTGGGTTATGGATGTTCATTATTCACTTTTGCAGGTGTATTTTTTTTTCTCTATTGGGGACAGTAAAACGACAGAAAGACTGATGGGAGTGCAGGAGCATGAGGGTCAGCTTGAGGGTCAGGTTGAGAAAGTGGGAAGAAATAAAGGAAATGCATAGGTGTTCTTATAGATGTGAATGGAGAGTCAGCATGGTGTCTACACTAGCAGCAACGGAAATGTGCACATTTTAAATGTATTCAAGGCTGACTTTTCAGCCTGAAGTTATTTCAGTTTTGCATAAATAGGCTGAAGGGGAGATCAACAAGTCATGAGACAGGTTACAGTAAGATGATTGTTTTTTGGTTTGTTTCATTTTGTTTATCTAGAAAATCACTCTGATTTTGAATGGGACTGACTTTATGCTTTTTGATCTACTGAAATTGAGAGTACTGGGTATCTAAGTCCTTTTACCAGCCCAGAAAGGATGAATGGACAGACCAATTACTCCTCTGGTTGCACTGGATCTCAGTGGCTGTCATGACCCACTGTGTGGCTGGTTTTGTCAGAGGAGTTGTCTGCAATGGGAACTGAGCTGGGCAAGGGCACCTAGACTAGTCTCTGAGTCTAAGTGTAGACAGGGCAACACGGGACAATTTGTAGAGAAGCTTCTTCAACGCCACTAAAAATGCCATTAGCTTGGACATCTACCTGGCAGCTGACTTCAGCTATTAACTGAGATACCCACCTTTAAAAAGTTTGCCTGCCCATAGCATGTGAAAGTAGCTGCAGTGAGATTGCTTTTGATGCCTTCTGCCAATGGAGGGGAGGGCACAGTGCACTCTGTTGTGTGCCACTTTGCCTTCCCTCCGCCCGTGTCCTCATTCTTCACCTTGCTGATGATGCTCAGCAAAGCATCATCAGGGTTAGACAAAGCTGGTATAGATTCAGTGAGCTGTCTTTACTGGCTCCATGCTGACTGAAAATGTTGCTACCCAGAGAAGATCCCGCACAGGAATGGCTTATGCCTTTCTTCCTCATGCCACGTTGTCCTGGGGCTGTACAGAACAGCACAAGCACATACACTGCATCTAGCCACTTGTAGAATCTAACGCCAACCATCCTGCACTGTATAATCATGAAGTGTGGGGACAGCATAGTGTTTGCTGTGTTTTAAGAAAGAAAAACAAAACAACAGAAAAACAACCAACCAACCAAAAACAACAACAAAAAAAACCCAACCAAAACAGAAGCCTGCTGAATTGTAATTGCGTATTTAGCAATTGAGCCTGCTGAAACAAGTGATTTTTTGTGGGAATGGTCTTGTCATCCTAAAGCAGTCATGCATACCCACATAGTGAATTGGACTAACCCCAGTAAAATAAAGAGTTCAACTCTGCGGATAAGATATATGGTTTGTGGAAACATCATTCTTGCACATGTAGATTGGTGCCAACTTACCACATTAACGGGGTTTTGTGAATACAGTCTTTGCAAATAACTGCACATGCAAACTGTTTGCAAATTTGGAAGTCAGCTGAAAATTGAGCCTTAAGCAGATTTCTACATAGCTATATACTGAAAAACGTCTAATGTCCTGTATAATGCAATGAAGAAGCTCAAGCAGAACATTGATCTGCACTAACAGCATTTGTGTGTTTTTATAGTTACCTTTATGCTGGCCCTGTGATTCAGTATGATGTGGGTGAGATGTTTGTACTAGTACACAGGAAACCATTGAACATGGAAAATAGTACTTACTAAAATAGATCACGTTCCCAAGGGGGAAACAGCAAAATTACATGAGATTCACAGAATAAGGAATAACTAAAATTGCCCAATTATTTAAACTGAGGTATTTTTCTGTCAATATAAAATCTTGCTGAGCTTCCGGAGCATAATTTAGAGTAGGCATTTTGCCTGCAGTTCACAATATAAATATTTTATATGATCTCCCACACTATTAGAATAATAGAGGTAGTGTTATTTAATCCACTCCTGGCAAAGCAGATGCTTGCCAGAATGCATAAAGCACTCAAGCAACTCTTTTTGTTGTAGATGAAACTAGTTGGTAGAATGATTTATCTGAAGTTAGATTCCTTATTGTGAAAGTGTATTTGACGATGCTTGTGAGACACAGGTTGTGTTGAAGGCTCATAAAAAAAAAAAAAAAACAACAACATAGTTGATGGAAATATTGTTAACAATAAGAGAATGAAAAAAGCCTCCCTAAAAGGTAACCAGGTAATGCAAGTGTCTCGGTTGGGTAGGAAGGCAGTGAGGAGACTGGGAGATACTCTGTGTCTGTGAATTCTTTGAGTTGGACTTTGTAGCAATTGTGACCACAGATAAGTGGAGTTGAATACACGTTTTGAAAAGCAATTGCAAACATAGGAACTACAAGCCTTAGAAGAGAGCATTCAAGTGCTGTGATTTCTGCATAGTGGTCTCAGAAAGTGTGGTGCAACCCAGCAGGGATGGAGAAATTAAAAGTTGAATAAAAGTATTCCTAAAAATGCAACCTTTGGACTGTATTTTAATACTTCTCATGGGACAGTCATTGTGTCTCTTATTCTTTACTTACAGCACACATTTCAGTTGAGATACTCTGCCTGTAGTCCTTGGGTCTGACATGAGTATTTTGGTGTCATAGCAGTTAGGGTAGATGGCCCAAATACTCTCTCTCTAGCTTCCATTTCTAAAAAGTGGAGAGGAGATTAATATTGATTGCTGAGCACCATAATTTTGCATACTTGAGACAGGGTTTAGTAATCAGTATGGCATTGTTGTTAAATCCTATGGGAAACATTTGATTCCATGCTCTTTTCCCCTGAGATGATTGTGTCTAAAGCTGCTACGTGTAGGCAATGATACAAACACGACCATTTGTTGTGTGACATACTACATCATTCACCACTCTTCTGTTTATTTAAACTTTTTTTTCCTGCTTATTGTAGCTTTTACTAATGTGTTTGATAACACAGCATCAGCTGCAAGGCAGAAATGTTTACTCTGTTGGGGTTGTGTTAAACTTTTCAGTATAGATTAAAAAGCTTCAGCAGCCCCTAGATGCAGAGGCTTGAGTTGGAAATTTACATGTGAGAAACAAATATGATAATTCAGATGAGCCAGACAGGAGAAAGGGAAATTTATAAGAGAATCCTCTGGCAGTATTAATCTGCCTCATGGAGGCTGTGTGATGAATCATCCCACATCGCCACAAGGACTGCTCCTGCTGTGGAGCTCTGCCAGCAAGCGGGACAACAAAAAGTGCGCATGGAAAAGTAGAGGGGAGCACACATGCAAGGGATTAGGAATGGGACAAAGAAAGAACAGCTATTTAAAACTGGACATCTCCAGCCTGGCCAGTAGTACATGCTATATATAATTCCACCAATTCATTGGGTAAATCATTTCATATGTTCCATGAAATGCAATTTGCTTCCATGGCCAAGCATGACAAAGGTTTCACAGAATTGCGGTTGGCAAGGAGCTCTTCTAGGATAGTTAATTCAGGACCTGTGAGATTGATGAGGCATCTTGTCAGAACATTAAATAATCACACAATGTCATGAGGGAATATCTAATTAAGAGCCCAAATTCTCAAGGGTCTGAGTACCTGTTACAATATACTGAGAACCCTTAATTCCCACTGACAAGAATGGCAACTTAGGGTGCTCCCAGCAGCATTTAATGGGATTCTGTCCTTCATTTGGCTGGGGTAAGTCCAGGCCAGTCAGATGAAGCGACAGTAATCAAACAAGACAAGATAATGACAAAGAGGGTTACATCCCAGTAGGAGCGCTATTACTTGCAGATGATGGAACATGCTCTAGTGTGAAGCCCTTGTAAAAATTAGGGCCAGATTTATGGTTGCACTCTTAGGGGTTAAATTTTTGCCTTTGAGAAAGATCCACCTGCGCTCACTTTGTGCAAAAGATCTGTGTAAAAGACAACATGAATCCTTCATCATCCCAGACTGTCATCCTGTGGGAACAGAGCTCCCATCCATGGATCGATCCCTAGGACTTCAGTGATTTAGACGACCTCATGAGGGCTGTCTGTCTTGCAAAGGCAGATGGTATTTCATCCAGTGTTTTGGATGCATAAAACTTGAGTGGAGTCATTTCAGGGAAATTTGGATGCTGAAGAATTCTTGGTGTGACTTGAAAGATAGAACAAAATTTGAGGTGGACAGATGGAGACTTATCAGTAAGGCTTTTTTCCCTTCTTATATACCCGCAGCTATATAAAGGAGAGGAATGTTAGATGTAATCTGAAGAGAACAGACAATATATTTTGGCTTATTGATTCTTCTGTTAGGCAAAGATGAAGGTAGAAATGGCGTGGTTTTTTGGTGGTTTTTTTGTTGTTGTTTTTTGTTTGTTTGTTTTTTTCTTCTGGTATGAAGAAGCATTACAAAAGGAGGAAATGAGAAAGGAGCACGACATTATGTCAAGCACTTTTGAGAGAGTGAAAAGTTAAAATCATTCTCTATGTTGCCAGGCTTTTAAATGAGTAATGATGCATTAGACTACCTGATTTTATTTGATTTGTTAGGAAACCAGAGCTGCTGTGCTGTTTCTTGAACAGAATTACAGGCTTCGTTTTAAGAGAGATGCAAAGCTCACACATCATTCTGGAAGAGATCAACATAAGCGTTTTCTATATCATGAGTAATGTTTACTGGAAGAAATCAAATTACTGTTACACAGACCATCTGTTTTCTTTGCATGCAATCGTGTAAGAGTTTTAGGACAAGCCATCCTATTTAATCAATTGTAAAGCTCTCACAGAAAGGCACTGTTTTTTGTAATAAAATCTGTTTTTATGATAAATGTTAGAGTCTTTAAAACTGGTTTATTCTACATAAATATAGTGTACATATTGTTCATAACATAAAGAGTAGGGGTGTACAGCATTAGTTACCATCTGTCAATAACTTAATTTTAGGGCTTTTTGGGTAGCCATTTTTGGTTATTTTTTGGATCTGAAACTCATTGGTGTTCTACTATTATAGCAAATAACATAATGAGTAATGTGGCCCATTTATAGCCTGGGAAGTTGCTTCATGCCTGCATTTAATAAATGTAGTATATAGGTTCTCTATTTTGTAGCGTGCCTCCTGTGTTAAAAGTGAACACTGGGGAAGATAATTGTCCGTTGTCTAAATGCTTACACTTGGAAAGACTGAAGAAAAAAATGTGTAGCTTGTTGGAAAATGACCCTGTGAAATATTAGAGAAACTTGAATTTATGGTGTAAGAAGAAGTCAATGACAAAGTATGAGATTTACTTCATGTTTAAAGGTAGCACATTCGTAGTTGTATGCAGTACTGTCAGTTTTAGTGGATGTTTGAGCCTGACATTTTATGTTTTTATCATTTCTGTCAGCTTCCTTGATTTATATATTTTCTTCGGGTGCACATAGGTTACTCTTGAATTCAGAGGAAGTTGAAGATCTGCATCTTAAGCAAAGTCTCTGATTTCAAAAGAAGCTATATGCATGCAATACCAGAAGTTGTGCTGTATTGTGTCAAATGCCCCTGAAATAAAAGAAAGAAACAAGAACTGTACGTAACATAATTGGAAATTCCCTGAGAAGGTTGGCTGTCCTTAATGTGGTCAGCAAGCCTGAAATTCATTTGTTCAGACACTTTCAAATCAATGATATTTTGGCTGAATAATGAAGCTGCTTACTCAGGCTTGAAAAGTGTGCGGTACTAAATCCTTGCTTTTTCTTGGGTAAATGTGAAGAGGTAAAAAGGGAGAAACAGATGGAGCATGCACCTGGACAAATGATAGTGCCTGCACTCTGGTGCCATCCCATGGTACAGTGGAAGCTTTCTACACAGGGAAATGAGCAGCCTCATAAGTCCTTTTGTGAAGACTGGACTCAAGATCTCCATGTCCTATCTATTCACACTTATTGTAGTGTCACTTCTGAACTGCCAGTATGTGGCACAGGGAAAGCTCCCTACCAAACTGTGCTAATCAATCCTAGCACCTGTCTAGACTTGGAGCTTAACTAAATAAGTCAAGAATCTGATGAGAACTAGATCATCAGTTAATCGTCTTTTATCAGTCTGCATTAATTCAGTAAAAGTAAAAAAGTAGAACAAGGTGAATGGCTTACAAAATCATTTAAGTAATAAAGAGTGAAGGATAAAAAATAAAAATGCAATTAATAGTGGTCTAATAGTTTTACTCCGTTCACAGTATTTTATATTCAAATTCAGCAGCTTTTCTTTCAGAAAAGTATTAAATATGAAATAAATGAAATAAATTCTTACCTTTTGTGTGTGTGTGTATGTGTGTATTTTCTTTTTACTTCCACCCTTCTTTTATTCAGAGGGAAGAAAACTGCAGGCAAATTAGGTATTTCATAGAATCATAGAATCATGTTGATTAAAACAACCTTCTGGAAGGCATGAAAAATTATACCAAGTGAGAGAAACTTTTACAATTTTGCTCAAGGCCTTGTTCAGTTGAGTTTGGAATATCTACAAGGATGCAGATTCACCAGGCTCTTCTAACCACTTGTTCCTCAGCCTTCCTTCTACTGTTGATGTTCTCCCAGAAGTTCATCTGGTTGCTCCTCATGTTCTTCATCAGTTTCAAGTCCAGCCAAGTTCTAGCTTCCTCAATTTTATCCAAGCAGGCCAGAACAACTACGTTCTGTATTCCTCCTAAGTAACCCTCCCAGCTCCTTCGTCATCTGTCTTTCCACTCTAGCCTTCTGCTGTGCCTGCATGACTTTCCACATGGTGAGATGGGATGTTCCTGTGCACTGGAGAGGCTGTTGTCAGCAAGCAGCTTGCTCATCCGGGCCCCTTTGCTGCTGTGGCTTTCAGGAGACACATTCCAGTTTGAGCTGCCAAAAAAATTGATGCAAATATTTGATTTAGAATTTTCAGGTCATCCTTCTTACTTCCCACACTTCCATCTTCACATCCCCAAATCTTTTTCAGCAAGATATAGCAGTGTAATCTGAAGGATGTTAAAACATTGTATTTCCACAAGGGTTTGGCTTGGTGTTGAGAAGTATATTGATGTATTTACATTTGTCATAGAAGATATTGGACTAGTTCTCAGAACAGTAAATGCTAACACTGCTCCTTGGAAATTACCATATTTTTATAGTTGAGAAATAAGTCAGCAAATTGACTTAATTTGCTTAGAGGTAAAGAGAGTGGTAAACTGTGAATTGCTGTTGCCATAGTTACACTGTATTTTGATACAGTAATTGTGTTCATCTAAACAATAATAAAATAATTTGCTAAATACGCAATTACAATGAATGTCTTTAAATAAAAGCACCAAAAATGTGACTCCATTTTAAGTGCAGCAACTAGAGAATACTGCTGTTTATTTTAAGAATTTCCTGTGTCTGCAGTGCTGATTACACTGAAGTGGGAATCAATGACAAGGTGCCATATAGGAGACTTTATTTATAGTAGCTTTATAACTGATCTAAAGTGAGACGATAAATTTTGATACCCATGACCTTTGATAGAAAAAGAGAAAAATCTCTGAAGAGACATCTTCAGTTTTACCTCCAAAGATACCCCTAGTGAACGTTCTTTATGTTTTAGGCTTTGCAAGGATATTAATTACCCAGCCTTGCTTGGATTCTTTTTTTCTGAATTATTCCATTCTCTTGTCTGTTCAGTTGACAAATCAGAAAATTCATTCAGGTGAGATCTGAAGTCCTCAAAGCTAGACAATTGCCCTTTTCTGCTTTTATAATGTTCTTAAATGCAGTATGTTTGGGGGTTTGCATGTTTGCTTTTCTCCAACTGAACCATGTCAGCCCAGTGGTTGTAGAGGATGTGACTGATGTGTGCATTCTAAGTTCTCCTCTCCCACTTCTCTACCAGATGCACTGATTTTCTGAAGGAGATGGAGCAGAAAAGTACTGCAGATGGTTATCACACTTGACTTTGAACTGGTCTCCCACAGCTCACTTGGTGGTACAGGGAGGAAAAGAGGGAAACAGAAATGCTTGGTCACCGTTCTGCAATATATTAGGTCTGACCAGATCATTCTTGAAGAGGATAGGTATTGAAAAAACCCACAAAACCAATGGACAATCTTTAAGGAAGACATTATAGAGTGAAAAACAAGTGAAAAAGACATTTTAGAGTAGGTACAGGAAAGAGAATATGCATAGAATGATGGGATTGAATGAGTATTTCAGAAAGAATCATGGTCATTGCTGTGGTACATGAACAGTGGGGTAGAAACCTTAAAAATTAATGCATTTAACACTGGTGAAAGAAAAACGTACTTGAAATGTGCTTGGTTAACTAGTAGAATAGATTGATATAAGATACTATAGAGTAAAACACTGGAAACCCTCCGCATACACATTATTTCTCTACAACTAAATAGGGCAGCATAAAAGATTCTGGCACTTACTAAGCAATGATTCTCCCAGACTGCTTATTTGCAAACCATCTCTCAGGGGTTTTATTTCACGATATTGATTACTGTTGAAGGCAGGATGTATGAACTACTTGAATTTCAGTATGATTGGAAGTGATTGTTCCAATACCTTCATATGCCACATTTGGTCTCTATATCCTCTCTGTCACAGGAAACCATCTTACACTCAGAGCAAGAAACATAAATTCACTTGGCTGTTCCATCTCTCTAAGGGACCTGATCCATGAGTGGACTAGAGACAGGAAAGAGAGAAAAGCTCCGAAGACCTACAGATCATCTTGCTGGCAGGGTGAGTAAACATCCTGGCATCTCAGTCATGTGTTGTCAGGTACACAACTTTAAAAATTGCCTCAGGAATTTCCTCTCCATTGAGAAAATGATGATAAAAATGACTCCTGTTGCCAGGCCTCTCACACTGGTGCTCCACATGTGTTCAGAAGTACTAAGGCCGACGTCTTCTATATTTTTAGTTTAAGCCTTTAATGTGGAGTTAAAATAATAGGCAGTTCTGTGTTGTGGGCTTTTAATGCATGTTGTGCTGTTAAGGCCCTTTTCAAATCGGGTGGGTGAAACAGAAATACCTAACTATTACTGAATCAGTCCAAACTCCTAATGATTGAAAAAGAGATCCAAAGGGGGGAAAAAAAAAAGGAAGAAAACTCATTTACCCAGGGCTGACTGTACTTAGACTCCTACAGATCTGGGTTTGTGTTCCCTGCTTTCCCCAGGCAATTTTTCTTGCTTACAAAATACAATGGAAAAAATTACCTAGTAGAGAAACGAATGTGTAGTCTATTCTACGATAGTCAGAACCTAATTATACGATCCCCATTTCTTTCTGTGTTTGCCTGTTCCAAAAAGTGGTAGAGGCAGAGACCACAGCAGAGTCTTGAGCATTTCCTTCAGTTCGTAGCAGCGAGCCAGCAGGTCTGTCAAGTATTAGCAATCCAGTCCAACAGATTCAAGAGTCCCATGTACAGAAGAGGACTTATTTTTCAAAAAGGTTATCCAAATCGAGACAGATTACTCACATGGCAGAAAATCTAAACAAAACTTGGAGTTTACCTTGGAGTCCTTTATCTGGTGGTTTGTGTCTCTACAAAAGACACGATAAAAATGTTGTTCTCCTCCATTGGGATGGCTGGAAGTCCCTCTAAGTGTGTGCCTCTTCACTGTGTTTGATCCTGCCCATTTCTGTACATTAAACATTGGCAAGACCTCATCTGTTTCTGTCTTCTGTGCTGAGACAATAAAGCATGAGCTAAATGAGTAGAGCAAACCCATCTTCCCTGCAACCCAGGCCCAAGTAGATGCAAATGAATTGTGGTTCAAACTGTGTGACAGCCCACCCCAGCTAAGAACCTCAAAGCAATTTGCCAGAGCCTACAACACTACAGAACAAAATGAAAGGTGCTCCAGAGGACAGGTGCTTTCCTGCCAACAGCTCTCTGATGTGCAATGCAATATCTAGCAGTATAATAGTGCCTTTACAATTGCTACTAGATGATGTGTATAGTGTACTATTGTGCTGTTTTCTTAGCATATAAGCAACGTTTTGACTTTGATGAAAATCTGCTTTTTCCTACTGCATATACTTTAAGGGGATGTGTGTAAATATGAAGGCTGCCTGGACTTTGCCTTACTCTCCAGTTAGAAGAAGGGGTATTTTGCTATTTTTTACTTTTTGTTTTGTCTTGTTTTCTTTTAGTTTTAAGTAAGTATCATTCTGAGTGTGATGAAAGATTATGCTGGTGCACAGAGCTTTTACAGAAATCAGGTATTTCCTTTGCTCTAGCTGAACCCGATGGCAACAGTAAAAACTGGCCCTGCTCTCTGTTGCTGGACTTTGGAATCCATAGAAAAATTTGTTCAGGGAATGGGGAGTAATTTTTCTGCTCTGTCCATACTGCATAAATAACACAGCATCTTCTTCAACAACATAATTACACTCTCTTGTTTTAATACTGTACTGTACTTTATGAAGTAGCACTAATTTCCCCCTTAGTTCTACTTCATTTTATATAATATCTGTGCAATGGAGATGGAGTTGATATGTATTGACACAGTGATACCATTAAGTGAGGGACTGTATGACTGAGAGCAATAAAGGTGTTCAGTAAAGATGCCAACATACTTGAATTTTAAAGTTAATATTATTTTTATTCTTAAAACCGTGTCTGTGTGTGTTGTTTTTGCAATTCACATATAAAACAAAATCCTCCTCAAACTCAAGTTTTATTGAAGCTTCCTGAACATTACTACAGGGAAAATAAGAAGTTGGTAAATGATTAAATGTATAATTAAAGGTTTCACATTTAGTCCTGTCACTGCAGTGATGTATGGTTTCCATTATTTTGTCTAACTAAAGCACTTCTTTTTTTCTAGTATTGTTTTCTTTTATTCTTTGGTGTTAGTGTCTGTAATGTTATGGTAAAGAAATTTATAACAAGGACCATGTTTTTGTCCTCAACTGCAAGGTACAGAGGAGAGTTAAATCAAAATATAGAAGACAGAATACACTTCGCCCTGCAGTTGGTGGGAGAATTGTGAAGTGTTTACAGTGTTGGGCCAGAAATGCTTTACGTGTAAGAACAAAAGGCAGGATGCAGTCTCTGTGCTTCTCTGCTGTCCTATTTAGGGCTGAAACAGGTGTCTTCAGTGACCTGTCCCAGGAAGTCTCAATAAAGACATAGGGCAGGGATACACAATCTCCCTCTGTAGTGCATGCCAGGATTGGGTGGAAACCTGCAAACACAACAGAAACTGCCTTGAAATAGCCCATAGCAAAGGCTGAGCACAGCCCAGTGCCTACAGGCTCCAGGGTCCGGGCTCTTCTCTGGAGGTAGGTCCCCATAGCAGGGTTTTTTAAAAGGACTCATCACACTTTGTGGTCATCATCGCAGCCTGACAGATAGATATGTGTGAGTTCATTGCTTGTGTGAAACAGAGGACTTTTCCCTTCCTTACCAGGTTGCCCAACCACTGGGCTGTGCTATCGTCTCACCAGGCTTTCTGCCAGCTATGTGAAATTTGCAGCTTTGCTCTGGTGGGGCTGTACTGGTACCAGTGGACCACTCCCGTTTTCCAGATCAGCTTGTAGTTCTGCTGGAAAGTGCGTGTTCATGCTGCCTCAGGGTGGGGAGAGCCTGGAAATGAGATCCCTGAGTGCTCCAGCTGTATGCTTGTGTAGTGCAGGGTACTACCGCTTCCAGCTGAGCCTTAGAAAACTAAGGTATTTTCCAAGCCGTGCAAATCTGCCTGTGCCTGTGTATGCTAATAGATCTGAGATTTTGGGGCTTAGGTGTTGTTTCAGGTTCACAGGGGCTCCTGAATTTGAGATGAGCACCTTGTTGCTGAGGTGGACTTGTGGGACTTCAAAGAATAAGATAGAGTGAGAAATGAGCCTCAGCAGCCCCTGAACTAGTGTTTTCTGGTGACAGTTTTCATATGCAGACACATAAATGTATATGTCATCCAGCTTTCCTCTTGACCAAGAACCCACCTAAAGAAATAAGATTTCTTCTCCGACCAAAATATGGTACTAAGATTGTCCTCTTACAATCATTTCACTAAAGAACTGCTGTTCTTTTCCAGACTATTGCAGATGAAATGGCTTCGGTTTTATTTCTGGTTGGGGCTTTGAATTCGTACCCATGTCAACTTCACCTAAAGTTATTAACCTGAGCAGAAAATATATGCTGTTTTGTCTTCACTCTTTTAGCCTAAATACGGCTTATGGATGCACTTACTGACAGTTCACAGCAATGTTTAATACACTGTAATGGTGCTCTGTTGAAGCCATTGTAATTTACATTCTCCATACTATTGTATAAAGTCATTGTGTTTCTTTTATTCTTCATCTCACTGAAAATACTGAGGCCATTTTGTTTTAATGCTCTGCAACAGTTACAGTAGAACCTTCTGCAAAGAAGAGATCTTTACAGAATTGCAGCAGAATAAAAGAGCATAAAAGCGATTTTTCTTGAGAAATAATTATGTAGAAAAGACTTTTGTTTTGTATTTCTGTAGTATGTCTCTTTGTCTTTTGGGCAAGTTTTTCATTACCCTAATATTTTCCAGCTATTGTTTCTTTTTTTGTTCTTTCTTTCTTTACAAGAACAGGCTGTTCCGGGAAGTTATACAAATCATAACTCCAGTACTGCCTCTCTTAATTTTTTTTTTTTTTTTAGGATGATATTGCTGCCTTTAGAGCAAATGTGTGTCTGTTTTAGAAAAGGACTTACTCACATGAAACTTCTTGAGTGATAACAGCTAGTTTAAGTTCTAGCAATCTACATGAGAAGTTCCTGTTACTCTGCTTGATTAGCAGACCTTTAATTGGCAGCCTGACATTTTCCCTGCCATCACAGTCCCCATTTGAATCAGAGGTCTCTCAAAACTTCCTAACAGCTTTCTTCAGATCTGACTGACTGAATTAATGGTTGGTCATTACCTCTCCTTCAAAATAATAATTAAATATGTGCAACAAATCCAGGCCTACAGCAGTATTGTGTTGTACCCTTTTATTTACCTCTTGCTACGGCTGAAAGTCTCTTGGTATAACTCTTTTTATGGCTACAAAAAATAAGTGTAGTATCAGCTACCCTTAAGAATGGTTGAGGTTTCTAGTCTCGCACTGGGAAGCAGAGGTGTAGGTCACCTCACAGTGAGGCGAATGGTCCCAGTAATTTCAGTGGGCTTCCCTATGTGAGTTGGAGTTTAAAGTGTGCAGCATTCACCTGCCTCATGAGAAGCATCCAGAGGAGCACTGCTATGTCCTGCCATCCCTAATATTTAGCCTTGTATGTGGTTTGGAGGGAGTAATTTGTATTTAGGAGCTATCATATACATGCTTATTTTGACAAGCCTCTGGTTTGTTGGTTTTGTGGATTTTTGTTTGTTTGTTTGTTTGGGTTAGGTTTGGTTTTTTTTGTTTTGTTTCGTTTTTTCATTCGTTTGTTTGTTCATTAATTTATCAGACAAATGCCTTCTTTTCACAGTAAACTGAACAGCTTTTGCTTCTTCTGAGACACAGAAACCTAGCATGTTAGTTCACCTGAGCTTGTGAATTACTACCCTTCTAGTGATCATATTCAAAAATGTTAGCAAGACCCTTGGGGCAAACTTTGCTGGAACGAAATAGCATGACTTATTTGAAGGCAACTGGTTGAGCCATTCCAATATAGAGCAGAGAGGAATTTGGCCCCTGGTCCATATACTGATGGATTATACTGGAGTTTTTACCCACACCACTGGCATATAAAGGGGTATAAGTTTGCAGGCAGAGTATTTTTTCTGTTTTGTGCCTGACTCAGTATTATTGGACTCTAGATGCTACAGCATTACATATGCCATATATAAACTTAAGAGACAGAACAAGCATTTTCATGGACTGGGAAATCACGTGCAAAGCTTGAGGCCTGTAGTATAGGATACAAAAATTGCAATCAAGATCCCTGAGAATGCAAGTTCAAAACAGAAAAAGGTCCTTTTTCTAGATCTCACAGTACATCTTTTTGCCTGTTTAGCATGCAGCTCTTACGTGACATTACAGCTGTTTCTTCAGAAAACATGAGCAAAAACTGCTTTCTGTAGATCACAAGGAAGAATAGACACGTGGGAAATCGTGCTTGTTTTCTAAAATGCATATATTCTGTTAAGCATTGCTGAATAATGGGGACAAGCGGTTTGCAAGAGTTGATTCGATGAGAAATTTATGCAGAGTTAGCATTGTGATGTGAACACGTGCAGATTTTGATTGCTTACTTGCTTCCAGGCTAAACTTTTCTGCCACAAGAACCTCAAGCCATTAGAGGCCTCAGGTCCTATATGAGGAGAGTTTTTCTGAGAGGGGATTATCACTTTTTTTTGATCACTGAGTTCTTTAGGAACTTTGACAGGTGTCACGTAAAGCTTATGGCTGAAGCAGCGCATCCGTAATTTGACTTGGTAAGCAGGACATGCAGAGAGCTGGGCCACTGCCCAACACATCAGGCAGACCCGGTCCTGAGGTGCAATGCCCACAGCTGGTTTCTGCCATTTCAAACACAAGACAACGTTGTGCAGAAGCCAGATGCTGGAGCTGCTCCTTTAATTCTGTCCTGTTCTACTGTGCTGAACCCAGATGAAATAATTCACCTGTTCCCCTCACATGTTTGCTACAAAGGAATTTGCTACAAAGAAAGGCCATTCTCAAGAGCTGCTGGAGTCAGACCCTCCTGGAATTGTGGCAGGGATGTCGCTTTCTTGTAGCACTGTAACATACCAGGATAAAGATTTGTAGCAGAATGAGATGCACTCAGAGAGAGAAATAAATTTAATGATTGTGTGATATACGCTGATTCTCACTTTCCAGATTTTCAATAAAAAACCCATACAAATTGTTATAAACACTTTGCAAGATATTATTGGGTTAACCTGGACTGTTAGTATTCAGGAAAGCAGCACAAGTCGTCTGGAGCTTCATAGCCAGACCTTTTGATGTAACAGAAAAGCAACATTTCTCTTTCTAACCACCTAATCCATACAAGAAAAAAATGACTGAAAGACTCAATTTATTTCCTACAAACCAGTGACAGCTACCTCTCCTTGCTTACCTCCCACTGCATCTGCTTTGATGAAATAATTGCATTCATTCTTGCTGAAATACTAGCATGAAATAATTAATATTTGCATTTAAAGCAATGTGTGTTTGAGCATCATAGTTAAAACTACGTGAAGGTGGAAGATGTTATTTTATTCAATGTTTCTGGCAGCCATAGGTTGTAAACAGAGCTGAAGTATATTGAGCTGTTCTTCCAATTTTAAGCAATAAAGAATGCTTCTGTTTTGCAAGGCAAATAGTGATCTTGGGGTACCATTATTTAGTAGCTTTTAAAGAGTCACAGCAAGGTAACAATTGTTCTATGGTATTATAGAGTTTTACAGGCTAGTGTAATACATAATCATGTTTTTTGATGGATATTAAATAAGACTGAAAAGTATGGCAGCTGTTTTAGTGAGGCTTATTCCTTTTTTCTTGATACACCTTTTGTGGCCTGGAAGAGAGAAAGAAGGTAGAGTGAATGGAAATCCCTGGGGAACTTTTGAGGCTGAATGGAAGGAGAATATTTCTGATGGGTTCAATAGGAGAATGACTGTTCCTTACTTGTGTGATTGCCTCTGGCTTTTGTGTTTAAGAAGCAGTAAAACTTCATCGATGGTTAAGAAAGATGGTTTGGAGCAATAAAGACTGAAGGTTCATGAAAATGAGAGATATTTTAAGTAAATGAGGAAAGCCTATGAGAAACGCCTGAGTGGCTAGAGCAATATTCAAATGAACAAAATAAATCTGAGATATGAGGAGAAAGAGAATTGATGTCATGAGCTTGATAATATTTTTGTTGCTACAGCCTTTGGGATTTATTCACTGTTTTGTCTTAATGCATATAAACATACCACCTGCCATCCTGGGTTTGAGCATATCTGTCTCCCCTTGCTACATTTTCTTCATATTCATTAAAAACTTTTGAGAAACATACACTAAATTGTAACCCAAGTTAACTTAAATGGGTTTCTGTTAAAATTGAGAGATTCTTAACTAAGCAAATTGAATATTAAATCCATATTCACAGGGCACTGTAGCCTTTTTGGCTTGCTTTATCCTCAGGCAACACAGGACTAGCCTGGGAGATGGGAGATTTTACTGACTTCAGATGCATTAAATATATTGATCTGCAGAAAGCTTTGGCGTCAGGCTGTCTGTAGTCTGTGTTATGCTGTTGGAGAGGAGATGCTTTTGCCTCTGTCTACAGAAGAAATAAAATGAAAAACATTATCAGAGTTTCAAATCACTGTGGAAGCTGGAGAGGCCAGGGAAATTGGCTAATAGCTGTATTGCAATTAGTGGGGAAGAGCTTGGCTAAGAGCAGCAATGATTCTTTTTAGCATCTCAGAAAACTTTAAACAGTGTCTTTTTGGAAAAATTATTTGTCCAGAAATAACCTGTGTAGTCAGTATGTACTTCTCACCCAGATCAGCAGCAGTTTGGAGGGGATACTTTGCTTGTCCTTTCCCATTTATAACACCATGCTCCTTCCTTGTAATAGGGTTCCCTTGATGTCAGTACAGTCTTCACTGAGTTCTGGACAAGCTTCAAGCTGTGAAGGTATCATATAAAGCCACTTAATTTTGCCTTCTATTTTTCTTTACTTTGTTTAGTTGTTTAGGTTCAGTGATTTGCCCCCATGACTTTCTTAGTGCTTAATCAGATGAAAGGTTAGTTATGCAAATATTGCTATGTTTGCAATAGCAGCTCATGTGAATCATCCTCCATCATCTTGTCACAAGTCCAGGTTCCATCTACAACAGGGATTGAAAGGTTGTATTTTTTCCATCATAGTTTAACTGAAAAAAATGTGACTTGGGTCATTGAAATCAATCTGGATTCAGCAAAAATAGAGGATATGGCTGCTGTCCTGCATCACTGCCTACTCCATTGAATAACAACTTTTTTCCCTCAATAACTGCCTGAAGAAACTTTTCCTTTAATCAGGCCCAAACAGGACTTCCAAACACCTTTTGCTGCAGTGCATAAATATATTCCCTAATGGTATCCATCACCTTAATACCACACACTACATGTACCTCCCCTGCTCCCACCAGCACCAACCCACATTTTCCCTAGACCCACCACACTCCTCTCTTTCCTGCCAGACAGCACAGATCTACTTACTGCACTTTGCTGTACAGGACATCTTCTGTCACCATTACAGAATCACAGAATGGTTGGGGTTGGAAGGGACCAAAAAAAAAAAAAAACAGAACGGTTGGGGTTGGGAGATCATTTAGTCCAACCAACCTGCTAAAACAAGTTCATCTACAGCAGATTACACAGCAAGACGTCCAGGTGGTTTTTTAATATCTCCAGAGAAGGAGACGCCACAACCTCTCTGGGCAGCCTGTTCCAGTGCTCTGGCACCCTCAAAGTAAAGAAGTTTCTCCTTGTATTCAGATGGAGCCTCCTGTGCCCGTTGCCTCTCATGTTTCATTGGGCGCCACTGAAAGGAGTCTGACCCCATCCTCTTGACATCCACCCTTCAGATATTTATAAGCATCAGTGAGATCCCCTCTCAAACTTCTCCAGGCTGAACAGACACAGCTCTCTCAGCCTCTCCTCATAAGAAAGGTGCTCCAGTCCCCTAATCATCTTCGTAGCCCACTGCTGGTCTCCCTCTATTAATTCCTTATCCTTCTTAGCTGGGGAGCCCAGAACTGGAGTCAGTACTCAAGTACCAGAAACCCCTGCACATGCATCTTCCTAACATGCAGGTTTCATGCAACCACAGGTACCTCAGGACCCTGCCCCTTCTCTCCTGAATGTGATGTACTGTGGTGCAGTGGGGCACATGAAAAGACCAGCAGTTGCATGGCAGCCCTCTCCTGAGCTAGCCACACTGGATTTGAGAATTAGGCGTGCTTCTCCTTACTGTTCACTCTTCAGAGAGGGAGTTGGTCTGATTTTTGGTTTTAAAATTGTGTTCATAAATGTTCATCTATTTTTTTTTTCTAAAACATTTGTGTAAGTATTTCCACTCTTATGCTAGTTCACACCTCAGTGCAGACATTACAGCTGTTTTATGTGCTTTTTGTTTTACTTAGGTAACATATACTCTCATCAAGTGCTTACAGGCGTCTCTAGAAAGTGCCATTTTTCTGAGTGTCAATTCCACCTCCACAGGTGCTGCTGCTTTGCTTTTACACATATGGTATCTGATTATCCTCTCAAACAGGAGGAGAACTTTTCTGTAAGGCCCAGGTGAAAGCTGTCTTCTCATTACAGGCGGTTCTTAGCTGGTTCCTACCAGCTAACACTAGAGTTTATTTTGTTCTGGAGCTGTGCGAGTGTGAGAAGACAGGAGATAAATATATCTTGCAAATGTAAGTAGAGTGTGTTTTCTAGATTATATCTTGCATTAGTTATTGTAAATGTGTAAAATAACCTCTAGTTTCCTATAGGAAGTGTTTTACCAGAGTGGTTTATTTGTGTTGTCCTTCAGCTTTGAAATGGAATATCATACAGTGCATAACTAAGGGTGCTGCTGGGGTGAATTCAAATTATTTTCTGTTGTGTAGCTGTATAGTACCCTGTCTGTGGTAATGAAGGAAGAGGGATTGGAAGGTGTTTGTTTTTTTGTTTGCTTATTTTTCTTCAGTATTATGGTGCAGGTTATTTACTAGAAGAAAACAATAGGGCTGGTTAGTCTATCTGGCAGTGGTGGTTTAGGGTCAGGGGAAGGCAGATGAGGCTGAGATGGGGAAAAAGAGATTTGAAGTTGTCTTGAATTATATGAGTACTGGTGTTATTTGCTCTTTGATCAGTGTGACCTCTGCTGTTTGGAAGAAATTTAAATTAGGAGTATAGGCTTGGAAGGGATGTCCTGAGTCACGCTGTGTCTCCTCTTGCCATTACAGCTGCTGTAGTATACAAGCCCATTTGAGAAAGCCGTAATAGTTCAATTCAGCAGGACTCTTTGCCCTGTTATAAGCTGATTGTTCCCCAGCTGAACTCCTGTAAGAATTAGAAGCCTCCTAATTTTTGACTAAGTCAAGTTCAAAGCCACTTTATTTGTATTGTGTTACTGCTAGTGTTTTCCTTTAGCTTAAATGGTTTTGTCTCTCTATTGCCTATGAAACTTTCTCAGGTTTTATTTTTGTGAGAGTTAATAAACTGTTAATAAACTTGTTTTTTAAACTTGCCTTTGAAATGTGTCTCCTCAGGTGAGTTCAGTGGGGAGTTGGAATTTGCTATTTTGATTAGGTGTTCTGTTTATTTTTTTCCATTTTTAAAAAATTGCTCTTGTTTTAGGATGTGCAAAGCTACAATTGCTGAGAATTCCAAATCACTTTCCCACCAATTTATACAGCATTGATGTTTCCTAATGTAAACACATTTCTTGATAGATATTAGGCTCCTCTGCAGAGACACAGCTTACTAGAAGCTTTTAGGTATCTCGAGTAAGATGACTCTCCCCTAACTTTGGATACCTCTGTCTAAATTAGTTGCCTTGAGCTGTCAGTATAATCACTGGAGCAAAATAGTTAAAGCTAGGGTCAGATTAATCTGACCTATTTTAGGTATGTAATTTAGGTTGAAAGGAATCACACCATAAATCTCCGAGAATCATGGAATCCTAAGGTGGCTTTTTTATGAGAAATTCTGTGTTTAATCAAAATAATCCTACTCCTTCTGACTGTCAGATTTGCTCCTGGTTTATAGTTGTAATTCTTGTTACTGTCTATGACTGCATGTCCTTGTGCATATAATGGGAACACACTAGAATATAACGGTACTGCTTCTCAGTTCTTAGCATGTTATCAAATTAGGAAGAGAAAAGCAAAGGCCTGCTATAGACTTAATTGCACAAAATGCGCATATTTTCTATGTTTTATGGAATAATGGTAATTGTAGGCTGATTCTGTGCTTAATTTTGCAAAACTCATGGGGTTTTGAACTCTCTTCAAAGCTTTAATACAGAAGTTCATTGTTGGCAAAGAGGGAGGGTCACAGAAAGGATGTTTTGTTTTCAGGTACTTAAAGCTGTTAGATATCAGGGCAATTGGGACTTTCTGGTTGCTGCCAAGGGTTAGGAAGGCAGGCAGAGGACCTTAGACAATGTAAAACTTTCTTGTTAATGGCTTCGTTGGAATAACAATTTCTGCAGTCTGACCTACTACAATAGTTAATATTCAAGTAGTGTCATTAAGGACACAGAGTAGATCAAGAATTTTTAAGGCTGGTCACTCCTACTCAGACCTTGAAGGAAGTATGGAAAGTGCCCAAAACACTTGAAGGATGATTTTCAATTTTTCGCTAAAGCCAAGGATCAGCTTGGGCTTGTATTGATTTAATGTACTCAGTCAGTCTCTTTTCTAAGGAGGCAATGATGTCTGTAAAGGCTTGCTGAATGAGAGTTATTCAGAATTATTTGTAACAGCTTGTCTGGAAGTGCTTCACAGTTTTCCATTGGCCTTGTAAGCAGTATATCAGAAAACACACTCAAAGCTAGCACAAGGCTGTTAAAAAGTGTCTCCTCTAACACATACTGGTGGTCAGCGGTGATCATAAGAGTTAATAAGTCTACTTATACTTAAAAATGTGTCCAGCCTGGCCCCACCACCACCACCAAAGTAGAATTCCTCACCCAGAATGACTAGTCCTTAAATCAATGAATATTAGTCCTCCTGGGCTGGAGGGCACTGCAGGCTGGGGAAATACTTTCTGCTTTGCTGGGCAAAAGGGAATAATGTTCCTTCGTTTGGAGACAGTGTCCGTTCAGAGCTGTCCAGCTACACTGAGAGATGAGATGGATGAAAGAGGAGTGAATGCAGCAAAGACAGTCCAAACACTTTGGATGAGCTGGTGGCCTGTATGGGCCAGGGTGGGGCAAACACTTGTGTTCTATGGTATGTGCATCCAAAATGGATGGCAATGCTGTTGTTTCTGTAAAATGTAAAGGGAACAAAATTCCATGGAGGTTATCAAAATTGGTTTGGATTAGGTGTTATGTCTTGCTCACACCATCCTGTGTAAATACTCCTACTTACAGGTCTGTCTGCCAAGGCAGAAAATGGGGTGTATTGTGTTTGCGTGTTGCTATTTTATAGGTTTTGAAATATTGATTTATTTACTTTTGTGGCAGAGTTGCACTTTCTGAAATGATAACATTCATCTAGTTTACATCTGCTGGTTTGATGAATGTGTGTTATCTCGATGCTTTATGAATGGTCAAAACAAATTTTGTTACTGAGTTGTTTGTACTCACAAGTCACTCTGCTGTTTGACTTGGCATGCATGGACTCCACTGTACAATTGTGCTTTTGTGGGGGCAAAGCTGATGGATGCTTTCCAGTATCTGTGTTCCTATTGAGAAGCAGCTGTCAGACCTTCTTGATGTCACTGCAGAGTTTCTCTACTTTATCCTTGCAGTTGTTCTTATGGTTATAGGCATGAGGAATTGTTTTTAGGGCAGTGTGGCTCCTCTAATACTATGTTCCTGCTCGATTTGTAGACCCTGCATAGCAGCTACTTCTTAAATAACAGCACTGCCTGATGTAGTCTAAATATGCTGTTCCAAATTCATACCAGTCTTTTCACTATAATCTGCATCACACTTCACTATTGTTTCATATCAAATTTTTCACTATCATTCTATTGACAGCTTACTTGAAGACCTGCAAGCCAACTATAAATGATGACAGCTCATTTTGTCTCATTTGACTGTACCTGCTGTCATGGCATGAAGATTCCACAGGTTGCTGGAGAGCAACTGTCTAGTTTGTTTCATTCATTTATAACCTAACCTTGTGGGATTCCACAGTGCTACTGTTTATTTTACTTTGGAATAATATATGTTGTACTTATGAGTATTGTAAGAGTTTGAGTTCCACAGGACCATAATGCTGGTGTTATCCATCTCTTTTCCAGTATCATCTGCTGTTGCAGTCTAAGGATCACTATCTGCCTTTGGAAAACTACATTTGGGGTTTGCCTTTGGTGATAAGGGATTGACCTGGATACCCTTTCCAGACCTAGAATACCATGTTTAGAACATACAAAACATTGGCTTTGTTTTGTTGCCTTTTAATGCACTTAATTCTTGAAAGGAGACATGGTTTATTAGTGAAGCTGTGGGATGTGTTTTAAAACTAGGTCTAATCTAAGGGTCATCCTACTCATTGTGATACCAATTTATAATCACTGGTTGGTGTGACACTCTCTTAAACAGCAAAGTTGAAATACTTTCCTTGTTTTATGTAGACCAAGCCTCATTAGTAACCCCTTCACCTGTGGTATGACAAATGAGGCTTCCCTCCTGCCTCCACAAACAAGTACAACTAATAACCTGACCTTCTTGCTGCACTAGAATTACCATAAATCCTAGTAATCTATGTAAAATCAGATGGAGTGGGGGAGGAATATCCAGACAGCTTGTATCTGAAAAAGGGAATTGGATACTTCTAAATCTGAAATGCATACCTTGAGATATACTCGTGTAGGTACTATGGCATTGCTTCATTTTGAACCTGATGTATTTTTAAAATATAAAATATTCTCTGAAGGTTATGTGTGTATTTAAGTGTTAGTTCAGAATTATGTGTTTACATACATGTACACAAAAATACAGGCTAAATAAGGAGACAGATAAATCTGTAGCTGCTTAGAATTTTCTTAAGACTTTCTGTCTGACCATATGCACTGTTTCCCTGGTCCTCTAGAAGTTTCTACCAAACAACTTGTTCCCCTTCTCTCTCATGGACTAATTTTTGTCAGTTATTTGTATGCTGGAGAGGTGCTGATCTTCCTCAGGCAGTAAAGTTTTTAATGAAAGAAATGGGGATAAGAAGCAAAGGTACCTACTTCAGGTGTAATATATTTTGACTCTTGAAGTATTTAAACTATGAGTTTAAGATGATATAATAGTTAGAAAAGCTACTTGCAATCACATCTTTTCAGATATTTTACAGAGGAACAGCGCAGATGATTCTAGTCCAGCTTTATGAAACCTTTAGATGTTTTGAAATTTTTCGTATTATGCTTGTAGAAAAACATCTTTGAACAGTGCAAAATCAGTTCATGTCAAAAGGTCTATTTTTAAGTCTGGAGTGCAGCTGATCAACTAGAGTTTTGGGCTCATAAAAGCTGTTGGGCAAAATATTATCATTTTACTGATGGTTTTCAGCTTTTAGCAAGCAGCACGTTTGACAGAATATTTATACTGAAATTTGTACCCGGAACCTTGTGTTTATAAGACCAACTTATTTTCTAATACTAGACAATTATTTTAGGCGATAGTATAGTCTAATTAGACTATATGATGATAAAATTCTAACAACATGCTAATCAGATTTATTTTTAATTGAGTTAATCTTGTTGTTGTTCCCCAAGTACGCTGGAAACAAAGAACTATAAAAGGAAACAGTCTTTCGCCATTTTGATAGACAGGCTGACACTTTAAATTTTACTTTTAAAAATTTAAATTTTAGATATTAAAATTTAAAATTATTAATTTAACTTTTTAAAAATTGGATTAGAACTGCACATCAGCTGAGAATGGTATGGGTGTCTTGTTAAGAGATTCATTAGTTAATTAGTAGCAAGAAAAAATAAATCTCTTTCTATGGCCCAATAAACACTTTACTGTGAGGTTCTGATGAGTTTGGCAGAGGGCCATCAGCCTAGGATGACCATGGCTGGATTGGGTTGAAGGGAGTGAGTGTGAGATGTGGTGGGAGAATGGAGAGTCGTCATGCTCTGTATCTCTGTTCCTCTGCCTTTTTGTCTCTTTGGCACCACCAACTCCTTGGATCTCCTTCAGTGCCTTGCTAGGCTTGCATGACATCTACAGTAGCCGATGCAAGACCCAATACAGGTTAAGATTTGATGTTGGATTCCCATAAAGGAGGATTTTGACCCTCTCCCTTTCTTTATGCTGTGGTGGGCTACAGGGGTGCTCTAACTGGCTGCTATACGCAAAGTCTCTAGCATGGCTAGCATGAGACCCAGTATGGTAGGAATAAAAGAAAGATGGAGAAAGCAAAGAGAAAAAAATGAAGCGGAGCACTCCAGCTTTTTGTCTGTTTTACTTGATAAGTGGACTGGAATACTCTGTGTGGTAGGAGCAGGGATTTAAGGAAAGCAGAAATCAAAGTGGCAAATGTGGAGACATGTTGAGCCAGGGCACTATTAATTTAATGAACTTCTGTCAGACTAGTATGTCTCATTTGCTTTATTTTATCTCATCCTTTGGACCATAATCTCTTTGGATCTGCACTTTTAATAACTTTTGTATAACTCTGTTTGGAATCATTTTTCTTGGAGTCCTACATACACTACTGTAGTATCCAAGAACAACAAATTTTACATTCTTCATTCAGAGTGAAAGAAACCTTCTGTTCTATTTGAACCTTAAGTTTTATTTTGGATGGGCTTGGGCAGTCAGTTGGACTTTTTATTTAAATCAGAAAAAAAAAAACCCTATTGTCTGAGTGCAAATAACAGTCACACATTGTGAAAAACCTTGAAAGTAATTTATTATATTAGGTGTGAGAACAAAATGTTTTCCAGACCTTTCCTTCTGTTTCCCATTACTATGCAAGACTACACTTCGCAGCTGTTCTGTAACTCTCTTTTGAGAATTCATCTAGTTCTGTGTGACATGGGATATAGCAGTCTGACCATTGCTTGAGTGCTCAGATAAATTTAAAATATTCTTCAACTTTTAAGAGAATGATACCTCACTCTGTGTTTCTGAAGGCCAATGTTGCATAATGTATCTATGTAGATTTCTGAGCTGTGGAAAGACCCAACTGGTGCAAGTGTCGGTAAAGGCAAAATGTGTTTTCTGGAGGTTCACAACCTGAATGTGTCCTTGCCTGCATCAGCCAATATCTCTACAAACAAAAACTGCTCCTCTGTTCCTTTGGAAGCTCCATGGCTGACGTTGCAGGAACTATAGCTTTCCACTTTTGTCAGTACGCAAGAAAAGTGTCTGGGGAATGTATATGTACCAGGCAGTATAAATTAAGCCCCTCTGAGTCATATCTCATATCAGTTTTTAATTTCAAAGCCTAATTTTTAGGATGCTACTTAAGTGAGAGCTTGTGTGGAACCTAAACAGATGAGCATTGCTTTGTGAAGAGGAAGGCAAGCATTGGTATCTTTGATGTAGCACCAAGAGCTGCCTTTCGCTCTTGAAATTGGGCGTACAAAGCTCTTTCAGCTACAAAGGATTATTGCCATGTTTTGATACATTTTTGCTTCATGTTTGTACAGCATCAAATATGGCGGAGTCTTGACATGTAAATTAGGATTCGTAAATGCTATGATATATTAACAAAAATGTTTCTAAGTGGAAAATTGACTGTGACTTGAACTCATTCCTAATGACATGGCTTATTGAACGTGTTTATTCTGTGTTTCAGAAAAGACAACCATGTAATTCTAATATTTAGTTAGCATAATGATTAACAGCTAACACAGTCCCAGTTAGCAGACCTAAAGGAAGGGAGAGCTTGTATGAGATCAGGCTGTCTGCTTGTTTACTCCAAAGGGACAGTGTAGGGTCTCTCTCAAACTAACCCCTGCCAGTTCACCTCCACAGAAGGAATGAAAGCCCTCAACATTCTTGATTTTTATGATAAATAAGTATGAAATCGCTTTTGAAGATGTAAGTTGCATCCACACTGCCAGAGTTTTTCCCTTTTCAGTGAGCATCTTGGGGGATGAAAGAAAACCTGTTAAAACAGGCTATGGGTTTCCCAAAAGACATAAGCAGATGCATTACAACCTTGGATGACAAAGCAATTCTTAGAAAGCATATGGACAGATTGCATTTGGGGATGAGGGGGTGGGTGTTTTGGGGTATTCTTGTTTTTTAACAAGTGTTACATAATATACTTCAGGGCCCCAGTAGAGAGTTCACATTTCTCTTTTTGTTTGCTTTCTGAAGTACCAGGAAAACAATTGTAACCTTTTCTCACTTCCCTTCTGGTGTTATTAAAATGTTTCCTGGATGTCATCTGAGATAAATGTAACAGGTGCTAACACACAGCTATTAAATCTTCTAAGACAGCGAAATAGCTGTTCCTGTCTGTCCAGTCTGAGCCTTGTAATAAAGCACCTTTTAACTACAAAATCTATAAAAGGTATATGAAAGTCCTTGCATCCTGTGTTTTCCCATTCTGCTCCCTGCTAAGCCTCAGATGTACGAAATAACATCCATATCAGCTGTTACTCCAGATTCATGCATGCACAATTGAAAGTGTAATAAAATACTTCTTTTTACCGATGACTTCATCATGGGACTCAATTAATACAAACTTTGCTGTTCAATACTTATTTTTATACATGTCCAGGATAAGATCTAGAATCCAGAGGCTATTTCAATCATATTTTGTACTTGGTAGTATAAATTACTATTGACTTCAGTTTAAGCTTAGAATTTCTTCCACTCTGCACTGCTTAAAACCTATCCCTCCACAAGACCTGCTCTGCTATTACTCACAGTGCATCTTTTCCCTATCACATGCACACAGCAACATTATTTTTAGCTCACTAATCTGTCTAATGCAATGCACATGGTATATTTTGAGTGAAATCACCTTTCCACAGATTATGACATTTTGGGGAAAGAAAACATACTTTAAAATGTTTGAGGCTTTTTTTGTGGTGCTGTTTTGTGGCTTGTTTTTCCCATCTATTAACTCTACTACAGAGATGATGTGCTTTTAAGGCAGCAGGGATGAGTAACTTTGCCTTGACATGTCTTCAAACAGAGGCATATCCATCTTTGACCTAATTTAAACATCTTAAACATGGTCCAGTAAATATAAGTCTCTAGTAGAAGTGAAAGTGTCTGTTAGCTTTTTAAAACTGAAGATTGGGAGACCTTTTTTCTTTCATCCTGCATCTTCAGATCTGCAGATGTTCTGTTACAATGCACACGCTTTTTTTGTAGGAGGAGCTAAATACTCATCCTCAAAGTTATCTCCCAAATCTTCTTGCTTTCCTGCTCTTTTCTGCCTTGATAATCAAGAACAAGATACTTGCTGAAATTCTCCAAGAAGAGTTTTTATTTTACTAATAATTCAAATTCCAGGAAGCTTTAAAGTTTTGTAAGGAAATAAAGTGAGTACTACTGAAACTAAATGCCTCTATTAATACAAAGTTAACCTGAATTTAATCTCTCAAGTCATTATTCCCATAGTAAATTGAATAATTCCCTAATACATCTTAGCATTTTCCTAACACACTGTTTAGGGCCTGATGTTGTGTGGGGCAGGGTGACGGTCACAAATCGAGTGACTCAATTCATAGCTGTATTTGGGGAATTTGTAGATCCATACCACTACACAGACTCTATCTTCCTTTGCCTGGCAGTAGCTGTATCTGCTCTAGTCAGATATGTACTGCTGCACCTGCAGAGATCGGAGCCATCTGCTCTATGTCAGTTGGACATACCATCAGTTAGGCATACCATTGTTTCTTAAAATATTAGGCAGGCTTAACAGCAATTTTAAGACAATGTTTAATACAGTCTGATGGGAAAGTAGGTTTCATACTGTGATTTCTACATACATTTTTGACTGCTTTGTAACTATACCAGTCAATTACTTCACTAGTGAACTTGGTATAAATGTTTCAGTGAAAGAACAAGTGTGTGCTCACCAAACAGACTGAAAAGAAAGAAAAAGCCTGGTTTCTACTCTGTCCCTTTCCTTCCTCACTCTTCTTGAATGGCTTAGCCCTAGAGCAGGGGCTGATGTGGCCCCTGATGAAAAGGAGTTTGACACCCCTGCCCTAGAATAACAGCCAGATATCTGCCCTTCACTCTGAGCAGAAGGCTGGAGTTGGGGTTCAGTGGGATGTCAAGTCACAGCAGGGATGTATCATCCTCTCCTTACCTCCCTTCTAGCAGGTATGCACTGTCAGGTGTTTCATGGCCCCACAATAACATTCTCACTGAGCAGAGTATTTGTTTCCATCTCAAACAGGGAGAAAAAGATCAATTTCTTAACACTGCGACTTCACAATTTCCAGAGAATTAATTTCATATAATTTTTGCGAATATAACAGTGTATTAGTATAAACTTATGGCTTGTGTACTTGCACAATGTAAGACAAACACCAACATTAGATTATTGAAAAGGAAATGGACAGTGCTGATGCTGCAATATTTTCATGTTAGAAATAAACTTGAAAATCTGGAAAGTGATATATCAGTCTTGATTCAGCTCCTGTGGTGGTGTCACTCCAGTGACTAAATATTTAATATTTGCTCCTTTTATTCTAGAACTGAGTAAAGAATTATACTCATTGTGATTTGAACTGTGGCATTTGTTGGAAGTCACTCCTATGACTTGTTTCTAACTTTGCATTCAATGCAGCTAATGAGGAGTCTGTAGAGTCCTCTAATTTGCCCAGTCTGGCCCTAATCCCTGAAAGAAACCTAGAGTGTCTTTCTTATGATATTGTTTAAAATAATTTTTCGAACTTCTGTTGATACTACCTAGACTTCTGCTTACACTGAACCTCAGAATGGTTGAGGTTTGAAGGAACCTCTTGACATTATCTGGTCCAACCCCTCCGCTCAAGCACGGTCAGCTAGAACAGGTTGCCAAAGAACTGCTGACAACACTTATGGTCAGCTCGTGGTTCACCTGGACTGCAAGGTTGTCATCTGCAAAGTTTCTTTCCAGCCACTTGGTACGCAGCACATACTGGTGTTTGGGGTTATTTCTCCCCAGATGCAGAACTTTATACCTCCCCTTAGTGAAGTCAGAGATTCCTCTCTGCCCTTTTCTCCAGCCTGCTCAGCTTCTGCTGAATGGCAGCACGCCCATCTGGTGTCACTCATCCCAGTTTCATGTCATCTGCAAACTTGCTGAGAATACACTCCATCACATCATCCAGGTTATTAATGAAAAAGTTAAATAGTATGGGCCCCAGTAGAAACCCCCAGGGTACACCACTGAGGACTTGCCTCCAGATGGACTTAGTGCTACTAATCATAACCCACTGGGCCTGGATGCTCAGCCAGTTTCCAGTCTTACTTCGCTGTCTACTAAACTAACCTGTGCTTTGCCACATTGTCTGAGAATAAGAGGCAGTGTCAGAAACCTTACTAAAACCAAGGCAAACAACATTCACTGCTCTAACCAAATCAACCAAGCTGATCATCTCATTGTAGAAAGTGATGAGGTTGGTGAAGCGTGATTTCCCCTTTGTAAATCCATGCTGATGACCTTCTTGTCCTTCATATGTTGGAAATGGTTTCCAAGATATGTTGATTCATCACCTTCTCAGAGACTAAGGTGAAGGTGAGTAGCCTGATTCCAAGTCCACTCTTAAGTGTGTTAAGTAATTCCTCATGTATACAAAGCGCAGATCACACCAAGTCCTTTGATTTAAAAGCTAATAGTAACAGCTGTCAAATATTTAAGTGTAATGACTCATGATTTTCAGACAGGATCGTTCCGCTCTGGGGTGCAGTACTGAGGGTCAATCTCATTTGGCAGCAAAAAGGCATTCCAATAAAATGAATTTTGGTGGTTCCTAGGGTTTGCAAGCATGTATGAGAATTAGGCAGACTTAATCTTTGATAAAAGGTATTCCTGTCTTCATTATGGCATATTCTTCCTCTACGAGAGGAGGGGGAAAAAAAAAACAACAACAACAAAACACACAACACCAAAAAACAAACAAAACCCCCCACCAAAATCAAATAAAAACCCCCCAAAACAAACAAAACAAACCTCACTAAAAACAAAACAAAAAAAAAGACAAAACCAGCAACAGGTAGGAAGGAAACAGCAGGAGGCTCAGAACAGTCTGTTGTTATCCATAGGCATGCATGCTAACCCTGCTGCAGATGTGGAAATGGATCATTGAGGTCTCCTCATTCCCTCTTTGTCCTCACACATCTCAGTCTTGAATGTTTCCTGCAACTGTAATCTGTAGGTTAGTGTACTTGAAGGCAGCTACCCTGCAAGTGGAACGCTTTGCCTCATTATAATTCATTTCTAGTCCATTGTAGCTATTCCTCATCTTAAAAGTACAGAACTGAGGTCTTCTGGTGAATTGTGCACCTTATACAATGGAGAAGAGGAGGAGGGAAGCTTTTTAACGCAGCTATTTCATCTGTGCTTACAGTTTTACTACAGCGGTATGTTGTAATATAAAACTTAAGAGGTAAGTAAACAACTTGGCAGTAACTGAGCATTTTAAACAAAAGCTTCTCTTCAGTATTTGGTGCTTTGAAGGGGGAGAGGAGGAGAAAGCCGGGGATACCACAGTTGCCCCATTTTTAAAGAATCATGTTTAATAAGGACATTAACTGTTGTAGGTCAATGGCAGGTTGTGGGTTTTTTTCAAATTGATTGTTGAAATATTGCCATTAACAAGTCCTGTGTCCTCCAACAAATGCAAAAATTGTGTGTGTGCATTGGGGGATTTACAGGTATGAGTTTGTTATGTCCCACAGTATGAGGCTTTTTAACAATTTGCACCAGAAAGTAACATGATATGCAGCTAATGAAGGTACTGATTCATGTTATGTTTTTCTTGAAGGCCTTTATGCACACTTTTTCTGACCTGAAAGAATCTTAAGATATTCAGTTTATGATAAAACTTACTCAAATTAGAAGAACTGCACAAATCTAGTGATATCACTATGCAAAAAAAAAAAAAAAAAAAATTGGGCACGTTAATTAGAAATCTGATTGTTTTGTTTGTGCTACCTGATCAAGATTTGCTTTTAAAGGCTATTGGATCATGCTATAGTAATCTGATGGATGGTAGATTAACAAATTACATGGCTCTGACTTCTTCATCTAGTTGCATCTCATCTCCTGTGGTGGTAAATTCCTGGAATTACTGTTTAACCATTTTCAAGGAAAATTTAAAGGTCACTTTCAAATTCTGATTATAGAAGTGTTAACCAATTAACAGAATTATAACAAGTGGATTTACAGCAGTAACAGATGCTAATTTTGGCACAATACATCATATTTGCTTTCATTATTTGAAGGGAAAGAATAGAAAGCATCGTAGGCTAAAGTAAACACCACAGTTTTTGGAAACAGCCATACAAACTGTTCTCAGTGAAATTGGAAATTTAGTACCATTTGACTGTAAGGATTTTGGTCTGACCTTTACCTGCTGTTCTACATGCTTGGAGGGCAAGTTTAGCATCACACTTGTGCATGTGTGTATGTGTGGGGGTGCAGGGCTGCATCTGCTGGAGCAGGGCTGAACTGGGAGACAGCACCAGGACAGCAGAGATGAGGAGGCTGTCAGCCAGGACAGGTGCTGTAGCGACGCCAAACCCAGCCAGTGACTATATATAGTTTTTCTAATATCCTACAAACACACTAGGCCTTTGTCTTTTCCACCCTGGGAACACCTTAGAGCTGTATTCAACTTTTGTGTGAAACACTCCAACTGGAGACTCACAGAGAAGCAAAGGGGTGCCGCATTGACAATTCTCACCCGTTAATTTCTGTGTCCTGATAATGCACTCACCACTGTGTGTCTTGGATGCTAATTGCATGAATGTCAGACCCACTTGAACTAACTAATTGCAATAAACCCAGGAGTAATGGCAATTATGCCATGGTTGGGTCTGATACCTATTTACGTACTGTTTTTTCATGTAGGGAAGATGAGTCATGTTGAAAAAGACCTGCAGATTTGTTCTGCCGGATTCCTGAAGGCAGGAGGCCAGAAAGAATGTGCAAGCAATGCAAGAAGGGTTTTACTGGACATGAGACTGAAGGTCTCCTGGCACGAAGTATTGATCAAAGCCAACCCCTTTGAAAGGCTAAAACATTTTTAGACCTGGAGAAGGACTAGCTGAGCATACAGGAGTTGTGTGTAGGGCAGCTGTGACCTGCCAAGGCACACAGAGCTTCTTACAGGGAAGTTGTTTACCTGAAGGAGAACTTACTTAACAGTCCTTCACATTAGTTTGAACACAAGGATGAGGGATAGCATCAAGAAACGTAACTCTGCAACCAAGAATAAACAAATCTGTGCAATTCCTTTCTTCTGAAGGCAGGCTCTTGCCTGAGTGTGTTGGGTGGCTGTAGCACAATTGCTGCAGCTCTGTCCCAGTGGCTGACAGGCTGCTGCATGCCACACTAACCGTGTGAGGCAGGAAAACCCTGTGGGGAAACTCAATACGGAAAGGATTACAATAGCTGGTCTTTGTGGCTGCTGGGGCATGTGTTTTGCTGTTGTGAGGCTGCACAGGGATAAATAAGGGGACAACCTGTTTAAACTATGCAACTGCAAGAACTCTTTTCATGCTGTGTCTGTCACTGTGCCTTTTGGTGGAATGGCCAAGGTCAGAAGCATTGCAAGGGTTTTGGAAGTGCCATGTTGCTTTCACACATCCAGAGCAGCAGGCATGCTGCTTTGTGTCAGGTTTCCAGGAGTAGGTTGTCCCTCCACTGAGGATAGCTGCCTTTTGTAATGCAGATATGTTTCGGCCAAACAATAATGTAGTGGTTTCAAAGAAGGTCTGTCATAATTATGGTAGCCAATTTGATTGCATTTTTAATTTATTTGAAATTGGAAGCCAAAATAGGTTTAGCTTGAAAAGAATCACATTTCAGCTTCATATCAAAAAACAAAACAAAACAAAAAAACCCCAACAACGACAAAAAACCCACAAAAAGCAAAACAAACAAAACAAAAACCAAAAAAAACCACTGGGATTTTCCACTGCCACTCTCTCTTTTTTTTCCTCTTCTATCCAGCTCCATGTCACCTCCCCTCTCCAGCAGGGTGTACACAGCACATCATGAGCATGTGATTATTGCTGAGAGATCCAGATTATTCACTTTCCGCTCATGAATAAAGCCAAAAAGGGTGGATGGTGTTACAGAATAACTTCTATTCACTGTCAGGTACAGCATTATCGTTAGTTTTGATTGACTTTGCTGCTACTGCTTTTTAGATCCTCTGGGATTTTTTCCACATATCTGACTGCTGTTGGGCAGAGAGCTGAACATGTTTTTCCTGATCACTGCTGTGCTGAATCTGACCACTGACAGTATAAGCCCTTTTGCAACTCATTAAGTACTTTCACTTCCCTCCTCATCTAATATTTTACATTTCAAAGGTATATCTGTGGTGGCCCTTGCCAAGACAGTGTTTTCATTATTTCTCATATATGCTGTGAAGGGGCAGGAGAAATCATACTATTCTAGACCTTGATTTTGTTTAATGAACAGTTTTCTTCATCTTTCCAAAACTTATTGTTTAGGACTTGTTATATTCTATGATTATTAGAAAGTCAAATATGGGATTGGAAGAGGACATACATCACTCAGGGCAGACACAACTTCCTATTTTTTTCCGCAACATACAGCACGATGTATGCCCTAGCATGGGCAAGTGGTACAGAGCAATTAATGCAGACTGGTTTTACACTTCTGTGTCTTGGACTGTCACTGCAACTTAATGCTTGTGCCTGTGATATATTAATATGTAGGACTTTACAGACTTTGAATAAAGACAAATTTTATAGCTTGCTTTCCTCTGTGATGATAGCAGTGCTTGGTATTGGTCATACTAGTTCGTTAGTTCCTCAGGGCAGTTTGGAAGGACTGAAGGGCATAAATATCACTAGTGGTTTCAGTTTTAATTATGAAAAAAAAATGGTTCTCATTGAGTGATATTCTGGTACTTGAGTAATTGTAGGTGAGGGATTGAATAGACTTACTTTGTATTGCAACTGTAACTGGTCATCTGAGACTGAAGTTTTTTTTCTAACTGGAGAGTAAAAGATGCTGAGTGTAGATATATGGAAGTTTCAGCACTGAAACAGTCATTCGCTGAGGACAGAACAGGAAGAAGGAAAAGTACTGTATCTCCATAAAGCCATTAAAGACTAAACTTCACATTCTTCTGTGCCTTAACACTTGGCCTAACACCTAATGGATGGAAATTGGTTTGCTCAGTTTTACCTCCAAGTTACTGCTTCAGTCTCACTGCAGAAAGCCTGGTATTAAACTTAGCATCCTCAATGTAAAATCAATTTTCATAGACACCTGCTAATGCTTCCACTACTGCAAATCTTCCCATTTCGTTTGCTTCCTGTGAATGAACACTAAAAATGCGTTGATGGTGGTGTGGAGTTTGTAGGTCTGTAATTTCCCATTTTCATCTTTGAAGCTCGAGACCTATTCTAAAATAATAATATCATGGAAAGTGGAAGAAGTGGAATACTCTCTCTGCTCTCCAACTGCTGAGAGGAAAGGGGGAGAGAAGAGAGGTTGCTTATACTTAACCAAACAGGTGCAGAATAAATTCAAGAGATTTAATATCTGGTGAATGATTTGTGTATTACTTGTAAACTTGGACCAAATGTATCTAATAGTTTTTGGTCAGAAAAATTCTGGGACAACCTTACTAGTAGAATTGTTTTAACCCCCACCCTGCCCCTTCAGGATGATGCAAACATTTCCTTCATCTGAGGTATAGAAGACATCAGCTGAAATGCCTTTTTTGCCTGAAAGGTCTGAATCCATGTCTGTCTTCTGATCTCAGCTATTTAAAGGATGGGATATTCTGAGCTGAGTTAATCTTTCCTGTTTTGCAGCTCTCTCGCACTGAAAACTGAGAGATTTATCAAGCAAGTCAAAGTGTTTATTGTCTGAGACAGTGAAGGTTTTGATTCATACATCTGCTCCCGTGAATGTATAATGGTAAAATTTGGAACTCTGTCTTAAGTTTGTGCCGCTCTAGAAAAACTGGTATGCCATCAGGGAGCTCTTCTCCTGTGATATAATGAGATTAACTTACCTGGGACTAAAGAAATGTTCTGCACAGTAGGGTATTGGATAAAAGAGAATGACTACTGCTTTCCACTTTTTTATTTATGTACATTTTCAGTTTCTTTCTAAATGCTGAAACCTATATATTTAGTTTGGATTTGGTAGAACCATTCATTTGAGCTGAATACAAAAAAAAATATTGTGAAATTTTGAATTTTGTGCATTCATGTTTGAATTTGTTCAATGGCCAAGCCAAGGAATGTTATCAACATAGCCTTGTATTTAACTTTTTTTTCAGAGACAGTGGTGAATATTATGTATAAAATGTGAGTGCTCTATCACTGTGGTCTATCACCACCAGTCAGTGTTACAGGAGACCTTAAGCTGCTGTAACACATTTGATGGTGTGTATGTTGTGGTTTGTGGTGGTGGTATGCTGTGGTTTGATTGGTTGTTTGTTTTTTGGGGTTTTTGTTTGTTTGTTTGTTTGTTTTCTTTAAAGTGGATCTAACTGAGATGTGGGACAACTTCTGGGGCAAAAGGTGGCTTAGATCCATGTTATATTAAGCACAAGGGTGTGGACTTTAGGATAACAATGATTTCATTACATCCTAAAAACATCATTGGGCAGCTTGTTACCTACAAGGACAGGAAAATTATTGCATGGTAAACCTCTAATACTCATCTTCAATTTACATTTTGGAATATAGTATTATAAGAAAAATGCCTAAAGTATTTTTGAATGCAAACTTGCATTAGCCCTCAATCCTGAAGTATAATCATTGAATTGCTGGTGAAATGTTTTACTGTCAGGGCTGCCTGCATAGAATCTGTAACTTTGTTGAAGAGCTTTTATAACTTCCTTGTTTTCAGAGCATCTTGGTTCCAAACAACTCAAAGGGAATGCAAAATAGAGTCTTCTAAAGCAAAGCCATTTCTCAGTCAAAAGCACCCAAAACAAAAGGACTCTTCTGTTTTATTTTTCTGGTAAGATGCTGCATGGTCAGTTTGAACTAGTTTGGGCTACTTTTTGGAATCCTGAAGTATCTTTGAGCTGGTTTCCATGCATCAGGGAATATGAGAATCGACTCACAAAAGAGTGTAGACCAAAGCTGATGTGAATATCAGAGCAAAGAACTACCTAAAGTTCGTATTATGCTAACTAAATGATTCTCTCAAATTCAGTGAAGTATTTTTTGTTTCATGGAGATGTTACAGACCTTTCTTTGACCCCACCTCTACCGCTTTGCCAATACCACTTCATTTATGCGAGGGACTTCTAGTTGCCTGTGGTGGTAGGACAAAGCACAGAGCAGAGCAATGACACTGGGTGGCTGCGGAAAAACAAATACAGATAATACAAAACATACGCAAATCGCACTATAAAAATGCACAGTAAAAGTGTAATGGAGAGGACATATTGGTGAACTAATGTTCACCTGAGCCAGTTGGACACTTGCCCTGTGAGCCTGGTTATCTGGGTGCTGTGTTCAAGCTGACTCTGTCTGGAGCCAGCGCAGATACATCTGTGCCTATGTAGTCCAGTGCCTGGGTACTCTGCCTGTGGGTGATTGTAAATTGGCTGGGTTTGGTGTAAATGTATTTTCTGAATCTTTACTGTGTCCGTTAATACCATACACTCAGTCTCAGCTGAGTGTGTTTTAACCCCCTCTTAAAGCTATAAAACTCTCTCTGTCTGTTTGGTAGGGGGTTTCCTGTCTTTGGGATGAAATCGGTGGATTCTCTAGAAATGACACTACATTGATTTCTACAGCATGGGTGATAGCTGAATATTTCAGTTTTGGATAGGCATGATTGTTTATAAGTTCCATTTGGAGGAAACAGAGAAAACTAACCTATGAACAACGTTTTCAGGGTGTGTAGGAAAGCTAATAATATGTAGATCCTCATAATAGGTTTTTGTAGAATAGGACAGGTCTTATAAGTTCACAAAATCAAAGTCTTTTAATGATAAACTAAGGCCAAGCAAGAACTTGGTGTGAGCACATGTACATTTTTTTTAGTAGTGTGTGTGAAATGCTGAGCTGAAGTTCATGACCGGAGTGAACTGGAACTTTGGATGGAGGGATGCATCCCTGGTCCCCAGCATCTGCTGTGGACAGCTGGATTGATGCCTCATATAGGCGTCCTCTGACCACATACAGCTGCCTTTCACTATTTTTCTTCATCCTAGCAAGTTGACTTTCACAACAGTTTTGAAGCAGACGCTTGCACAAGGCTCTCTCGGTAGCCTGTCCCTCACTTCTAGATGTAGTGGTCTTTCCACCGTTGTGTAAGCTGGGATAAGATTTTAACATAAATAAGTTACAAGCTATGCCTCATGCCTTTGAACTACCACAAATGTCCATCTGTTGTTTGAATGTCATTTGGAATGCTTAACCCCTGCCAAATCTGGCTGCCTTTGAAGTCCATGGGAGCCTTGCCACTGACTTCAGTTGGGATAGGATTTAGCTAACAAAATTTTTGTTTGCTTTTATTTCACATAATTTGTATGTGGACTCTAACAGACAATAACATCTACTTATGATTAGAGCTGGGGGAGGGGAGAGGGGATTTGTAAGCAATATGTATCTATGGCTTAGTGATAGAGAATTTTATAGTTCACTGTGGATTTTTGAGGTTATAATGCCAGTTAAACTTTTATAATGTCTGTCTTATTTTCTTTTAGGAATCACTTATTGGTAGTATATCTTGACAAAAGGAAATTAAATTATGTGGACTTAGACATCACACCAATTGTTTGAAAAATCAATTATTCATACAGTGTTGCTTTTCCTGAACAGTGAAGAAATATTTACCCTTGTTAGGAAAGAGAGATGAGTAACTCCAGACACTCCTTGAAGTGAGTGATTGAGGGATGGATTAAATATTTCATACAGTAACATACAGTTCTACACTTGTAGAATGTATAGTCTTTTATTTTTATACCACTTGCGTGTTTGTTATTGTAATACACATTTAAGCATCTGCTTAGGTATTTCCTGCACTTAGTATTTTCGAGATCTGTGGTTACACCATATGCTGCCATGGAGAGGATTATGCTGGCACTGTTGTGTCAGAGTAGCATGGAATTGTAGTCTGGTGCATAATTAGAAGGAAATATTCAAGAGTGTTTCTTAGGTGACTGAATTTATATTGATTATTCAGAATAAGTGCACATCAAATTACAGACTTTGCATGTGTGCAAGAAGCATACATATGCTTAAAATGTCACAGGCTGATAGGGCACTGAAAAGTGGAAGGATGAATAGAAAGTGCTCAGAACAGATTAAGGAGGTGTTTTGTGCAAAGTGATTTTGTGCTTAGTGGCTTCTCATCTTTCCTAGTGCCAGACTGTTCCTGTCACACAGATTAGAGATGGCTGGAGGGTAGATTCAGAGAGCTCTGAAGAGCCTTTGTGGCAGCCAGCACCTATGAGACACAGCAGTGTGTCTCTTTGGTGCTGGGTTAGCAAGGAGAGGCTGGTTTCACATAGAAACTTTGGTAGGTGGGAAGAAGCTATGCTTTGCTGTTACATACTGGATTTGTCCATGGTAGGATAAATCAAAGCTGCCCTAGAGCTTACAGAAAGCTGGTCCTATCAACTGCTGCAGCTCTGGCACTGGACAAAGAGAAGAAAGGGTATAAATCTCTTAAGATGAAGGCTACTCTGCTTTCTGCTGGCAGGAGAAAATAATGGTTGAAGAAAGTCTCCTTTTAGCATTTGCTTTTTTGCAATACTGAAATGCAAATCATGAATGATGCATTGTTGATCTAGAATATTCAGCTGTTGTTTTGAGGTGTTGTATAAATAGCTTCATATTAAAAATGTAATAGATAATATACAATAGGTGGTTTCAAACTGTGTGGATCTATAGCTCGTTGTTTAGGGTGCTGAAGAATTTAACATGACACTTAAGTGTATTTACAAGTGCTGTACTTCAATGCCTTGGTGGCTATCCCTCACTGATGTGATGCAAACTCATATAACTGAAGAGCTGGTCCTTGTATTTCTTCTTACCAGATGCTAGATGGGAGTTTTAGGAGCTTATCAATGTACAACTGGACCTAAAAGGGAATATTATATGTTTTGATGAGGAATGCATTGATGTTGGAGTAATTGTAAATGTAGAAAGAATAAATACTCCTAACTTACATGGGATTGGTTATACCAGATGTATTGTCTGAATCTTGCCTTTTCCCCCCCCACTCCCCCGTGAAGCTGTTGAACTTACTGGAGTTTCTGACTTATATATGACTTTACAAACAGAAGCCATGATTCTCCTTTTCAGGTTTGTAAGACTAAACACAGCACTTGTTGAGGTTGCCCTGTGGCAGTTACTAAATTTTTCATATGAAATGCTATTTAGAGTATCCGATTAATTATTTAAAGCTAAACATGCTTTCTCTTTACGAGATATGAGAGATTTGCGAGTTGCAAAGCAAAGCTGTATAGAATGCCTTTGCCAAAAACACTTCTTGTTTGCAGTAGGCTGCTAAAGACACACGTACATAAGGGATGAAGGTAAATTTAATCTCTTAGATAAAACTAGTCACTGTAACAGGGATTTATGAATGACTACTTAGACCAGTTTTGTGATCTGTTAGGTCCAGTGTCCCATCACTGCTACTAGCCACTCCCAGGGGTTTTTGAGAAAGTGAAAGTAATCAGTTTATAGACTTGATGACATTTATTTATTTATTTATTTTAGATTGTGGTTTTTAAAATTAATTTATCAGATATCTCATTGGTTCTTCTTTATCTCCATACCTTGCTGATTTGTTTTCAGCTGTGTTGTATGCTGTTGGGGTCACTAATAAGTACTGTTGTTTTTATTTATTGAAAATGTACCTTTGATAATGTAGAACACAAACTATTACTAAATATATAAGATATCAAAGCATCAGTTGAGACACCTACCTGAAAAAAAAAAAAACTAGTACCTTATGTCTCAGTCCTAGTAACTCAGCCTTGCACATTTTTTTTTAGTTGTTTTTTACTGATGGCCTCATTTATTGATAAAACCACATCACAGGTTACAGTATATAGTTGCTCTTTAAGGTTTCTGGTAACAGCTTTTTCAGATGGTACTCCACCTAATTTCTAATTGGTCTACTCACAACACTTTATATACCTTTTCTATTATGCAAGAAAATGTCTAGATTTTTCATTCAATTTATCATTATGTTATCGTTATGCTTTGTAGCAGTATACTTTTCCTGTTCCAGAGATGTGAGGATATTCTTGACCAGCAAAAAAGGCAAGAGAGAAAAAGTATACCTAATGATTTCTAAGATTCTCTTCAATGCAAGGAATTGAAGACATTCGTAATCTGATCTAGAGATCATGTAAACAAATTAGATTGGTGATGCTGCAGTTAAATGCATGCTCAAGACTTATGGGAGAGCATGGCTCTGATTTTACTATGTTATACTAAAGCTTCTAAAACTTATTTCTTACTGTCATAGTCAGTGATACCTGTATGTAAATTAAACTGAGAATGCGTAATTACATTCACGCATTTTTATTCTGTTAGTGGGGACTTACGTTTATCTCCTTATTGTATCACAGCTAATGATTATGGGTAGGTGTAGTCCCACAGTGCTGTACATCAGATTTTCATTAGATTTGTAACCTTGCACTAATATAAAGCAAGAAGGCACAGGGATGTGGCACTGAATGAAAGACGTTCTGTGTGTCTGTCACCCCACTTCTGAGAGGTACTTAACAGCTTGTGAAAGAAGATAACTAGCCTCCTGGGATCTCCTCATTCCCTGCCTGCCTTGGTGGCCAGCTTTCTCCACCCTTCAGCTCTGGGAGGCAGATAGACATGACAGCAATGCCTTCTCTGCAGGCATCCCAGCAGGGAGAAGCACTGGTCCCTTTATTCCCCCATTAAAACAAAACAAAACAAAAAAAAACACACAAAAAAAAACCCCAAACAAACAAAAAACCACACACAAAAAAAAACCCCAAAACAAACAAACAAACAAACAAAAACACACAAAAAAACCACACTCAAAGAAACAAAAAAACCCCAAACAAACAACAAAGCACACAAAAAAACCCACCCTATGTGTCTTTTGGATTAACCTATGTAACCTATGTCTTCTTCCATTGCTTTTTCAAGTCATTGTGTCAATGGGTTTGTATCCTTGAAATCAATCTCATACACTTCAAGATTTTTGAGTTGTGGCACAGGTTTCAATGTTAATTAAGCTTTTCCCCAGCAGCACTAGGTGCAGTGAGGTCCTAGCTGCAAAATGCTTTGCCTGGTTGCATTTGAGCCTTCCTGTGCTCTTTACAGATGTCTGAAAACAGATATTTTCAAAGGTGAACATATTTAATATGTTCTTACACTTAATGTTATCTGTGTTTTGTGCTGTCAGTGTGGGTGGTTTCAGTGTTTTTGAGTGGTGTGTGGTGTGTTTGTGTCTTCCCCCCAATCTGAGTTATCTTCTGTTGCCATGGATAATTGAGTTGACTCAGTGCTGCATTTTGTGGAGAGTTGTGCCAGGATTTACTAATAACAGTAGGATATTTCCTATTGGGTGTTGTGGATACATCAGCTTAGGCCTTGCACAAACACATCTAAAGCACCAGTGATGCCAATAGAAGGTTCGTCACTGACTTCTGCCAAGTTCAGGATTTTCCATATGGTTCTGAAGAGAGATCTGGCTTTGCAGTTGTTGTTCTTTGTACTTAGCTTGTACGTGACCCATGTTTAACCTGAGTGCTCTTGATACAAAGTTTTCTTTGTAAGCTCTCTGGTTTCCCGTGTCTCAGCTTGGCTGCCTAATCAGGATTTTTTTTTTTTTTTTAAACAATTCTTCAGTAGGCATAAGAAACAAGCATGCTTAACATAACTGCAAGTGTGAAATAAGCAACCTTCTGCTGGAAGTTCATATGCCAAATACAACTAATCCACCATATGTGTGACCTAAAAAGTATAGACACATGGATACTCTTCCCTCCCCCATTTTTTTAGCCTTTTCATGGCTGCAGCAACTCTAAGTAGCCCCAGTAACACTATATGCTTGATCGATGTATGTGATCTGTGATGGTATTTTGCAGTTAGGGTTGTTGCGTTGCATAGCATGCCTCTAAGTGAAATGAAAGGAATACCAGAAGCTTTTCAGCTGTGACATGCCACCTCAGCAGTGGTATGCCTTTGGGAAAAAACAGGGGAGCACGACAGCCTTTTGGTAGCCCAGGAAGCACGTTGCACACCAGCAGATGTTCTGATCTCAATTTTTATTTAAGTATTTTATATGTTCCTGATGAGTTTCCTATACAAGGGACATAAATGTGCCCTTGCTCTCCAACTGTATCTGCTGCAGCCCCTGGAGTTAACCTGGTTTCAGCATGAAGGAGAGAATGAGACTCATGATGTCCTGGACTATAGGAAAAATAATAAGAATATATATATAATTTTTTAAAGGATGTGTTTATTTGGCATAGCATAGAGAATATGTGGCTGTCATATTCGTGGAATTTGTTTCCTTGCTTCCGAAGACCAGTTACAGAAGATTAGACAGTGGCCAGCCTTGTGCCTACTGAAGTCACACGAGGTCTAATCTGGCATTTGCATAAATGGTGGAACTCTTACTCATTTGCAAGTAGGCTGGTACCCATCATGGGTCCAGTTTTTTGATACATAATTTGTGTTACTTATTATGTTGCTGCAGGACATGTTACCCACTTATGTCAAGACTGGAAAAGCAAGCATGGTACGTATTGTGTCCTAGCCAAAGTATAATAAGCATGTGCTCCACGACTCTGTTGTAGACAGAATCCAGTTTGGCCAAAGTGAATATAATCTGTGCATCTGTATGCACAGCCAAAATCACTGAAGGGTAGCTTCCACGTAAGAATTCACTTGGGGAACTGTGGCAACTGCCTAATTAACGATAGGTGTGGCTTTAATTGCAGCCTGTAGCCAATAAAGCATACATTTGGTCTACAGGAAGAGGCAAAGGAATATGATATGTGCATGAGGCAGCTAAATGTTTAAAGTACTGTTTGCAAATACAAGCTATTAAAAAAAGCAAATCATGCTAGAAAATGGTCCCAAGCCATAAAATATTAATTGATCATTAAGTTGTAAAAGGCCGTGATATATACCCTGTATCTAAACGTATCCCCTTTAGCTTCCATCTGCTGTTTGTGTACACCATTGACGGAAAAAAATATTGTTTTTCCTCGAAGTAGAATGTAACAAAATGTTTGCATTTTATGGAGCGTGTGGTACACAAAAGCTAACAAATATTTCACCAATAAGAAAGTACATATTAATAGAATGATTGCAATTATGTTTAGGGTTTATCAAAGCTACTTAAACATATATTACCTAGAAGAGAAGATAGGCAACCATATCTCTTAGGGTGCTATAGCAGTCCCAATTGAAAGTCGTAGTATTTGGAGATCTGGTAGGTATGGAATATGATGTTACTAATTTGACATCAAAGGCCTAACTACACTGGTAGTATAAGACAATATAGATACTGCATAGATATGGAAGTTAGGAGACAGCTTGAAGCTTTTAGCCCAAAGGTGGACAATCCGGAAAAGCTTTTTTTAGCTTGCAGGCAGAGAGCTGGAGTGATGATTATTGCAAGGTCTAGGCTGGAGAGAGCTCTTCAAGAGACATTGGAATCCAGGGTGCTTTATGTGCCTGTGTAGAGAAAGAGCCTCAAGTGTCAGAGTGTATCTGAAGGGTGTAGCAGCAGACGGAGTACCTGAGAATTATTTAGCAATGCATTGATGATTCTTCCCATGTTGTTCAAGCCTCCCGGGGGCAAGTAGGGGAAAAGGGAAGGAGTGGTCCTTAGCTGATACGTATAGCTGTGCATCTGTAGTATTGACAGTGTCAGCTTTATAGCAGGTACATGGTTGTATCGATCTGCAATATGCACATAAGCCAAGAGAAACAGCAGAGCATGCACTGAAGTCTGCAAGACTGTTTCTTGTGCTGCTTACTGCTTTCTGTGGATATACTTGACAACTGTCTTTTTCTGGGAAAATTTGAGTTCAATAATGAACAATCTGCTGTGAAAACATACACAAAACATGATGATACCTACATTATTTAAATGTTTAGTATTCTAGAGCGTCACTAAAATACTACCCACCAGTACTATATATATTGTATTGCTACGTATTTTCCAAAACTGAAGTCTGATGGCCATATCTTAAAATAAAGGACTGTGGTTTTCCCCCGGAGGTAATAAATTTTCTTTTACCACAGGTGCATCTAGTGCTGCTCTGTGAGAGGGAGATGTCACTGTTGGGAACGGGTTTGGAACTAGCATGTTTGCCCATTCAGAAGGCTAGTTTTCTATTTTTATTTTTTTTTTCTTGTTTGTGACTTCTAGGCTTTCTGTATAGAGACTAATAATTTCTGATGCATCCTAGCTCTAGTGTGACTTCTCGGTAGTGTTGATCCTTCCATTAAAGAGTGAAAACTGACAAGCTATTCTAATGTAAGTAACTGCCCCAAGGAACATGAAAGTATTCCAAAATTAATACCTTAATTTTCTGAAATGCAAAACTATGTCCCCACTGCTTCAAAATGTTCTGACAGGCCAAAAAAAAAAAAAAAAAAAAAAAAAAAAAAAACACAACAAAAAAACACAAAAAAAACCACCAAAAAAANTTTTTTTTCTTCCTGATTTTATTTTTAAAAAAGCCAGTGCCCAAATTAAGGAATGGATGAAAATTAAGGAGGAAATATTTGCTTGACCTACAAACACTAGATGCTACTTCTTTGCATTTGAAGCTGCACATGCTCTAGCCTGCTGACTACCAGATAATTTATACTTGTATTCTTCTCATGGATATGTTAAGTTCTTTCAAACTATTCCCCCTTAGCAAGTGAATTTATAGCAAGTAAAAAGTATGGCCAAACAACACAATTATATAAGATGATGGCTTCATCTAAATGGTGTGCTATGCGCACCAGTTTCATTGTGCATTTGGAATTTTTGTAAATGCTCTGTAGAACTTCTAAGAGAAAATTTGTCCTTGTCAAAGTAGTCGTATTTTATTCATTATGGATTGTTATGAGGTGGTAATAAGAGAAGTGCACCTCTCAGTTTCCAATGTTTTAAATGTTCTGTTTTGCAAACTTCAGTTTTGTTTGGTTTCCCTCTAGCCAGAGTATCTTGGTCTCTGCTTGTACCTTGGTGGAAAAGGAAATGCCTGGAAAGCAGCTTTTCTCCTTGCCCTTTTAGCAGGGCAAGCTGATGTATCACACTGTGCTGTATGATGCATACCTATGTCAATGTCAAAAATGGTGCAGGGAATTGTGAGACCAGTACTTTTTCTCCTCAAACTTGGACCTGTGGAGTGCAGCAAAGCAGGTACCAGTCTACCCATGGTACTCCTGTGTAGGTCTCACTTGTCTTTCATAGATAAATCAGCTATTTGCCATGCTCTTAACTGCTCTAGTTCTTCAGTATCAAACCAAACCAAGTCCTAACTAATCTTAACCACGCATACATTACAAATTGAAACTTGTAAAATACATGGATTTATTTATTTATTTTGTTTGTTTACACCAATACTTATATTAATGTAGTGATCAGACAATTGTGCAACTGCTGTGAAGCTCATAATACCTATTGCATGTGGGCAACACACAAGGAGCCATAAGGCATCTCTTTTGTGACAAATCTGCAATAAAGATAAAAACCCCACAACTGTTGTCATTTTCCTTTCCATAACCAAGTCCTTGTCCAGAGAAGTTATCCACACTCAAAGTACTGCTACTGCTATAGGAAAACTCAATGCTCTGGACCCTGTATACACTTTGTGTTGATATGCTATATTATGTGGAGCACATTTAGACCTCCTATTGAGTTCTAAAAGAAACATGGAAGGGTCCTGAGGAAGTTTACAGGATGCTAAAATTAAGAGTTAGATGTTTGAGGACTTTATATTGTTGTCCAGTACCTTGTGTTGGAAGGGGCATGGGGTAGGACTTTGTTTCTCTGGAAGCTGGAAATAGCCTGTAATTCTTTTCCAAGCTCAGATAGGGATGGTTGTTAAATGTTGCAGACTGACCAAGTATCTGGAAGGATCTGATGCAGTGGGGGCTGAAAGTCAGTGGGAGTCAGCTGAAAATCAGAAGGCTGGCTGTAAAGAATTAGCTCTTTTCTTCACTGACTTTCTCCCATATGAGAATTACTGGTGCTCTGGTATTTTTACTGAGGGCAGAATTTTAGAACGACAAAATGCTTAATAATGACTGAAACTGTCATCAGTTTAGTGACATACAGAGAAAGAAGGATTATTTCTGCCATTAAGTGTTGACAATTACAGGCTGAAAAGATTGACGTAGGTCAGCTTTGCAAATTTTTATGCATAGCCCATCACTTAACTAAATTCCTCACCTGAAGCAGGGATAAGAAGTCGAAATAACACTTTTGAATGAAGGTTTTCTCTCATATTGGTAGCAGTTAAATACAATGTTTTATCTTGGTTTATTTTTTTCCCTTCTTCTTTTGAGTCAAATGGTAACTTGCCCTTCAAAAGCTGTAGTATATTTTTTTCCCTTGGAGGCAGCATTCCAAACTTATTAAATTTTCTTTTTTTTTTTTTTTTTTAAAAAAATACTTATGAGAAGAAATAAACTATAAAATGTCAGTGACAGTTTTGAAGCTGACCAATTTTATTCTAGTTCTGTAACTTCTGAAATTCCAGCAGGACACATTTCACACTTCTGCCTAATCAGAGAATCAGTGAGAGATGTCATAATGAAGGACTATGGAAATTATCAAAGTAGGGTGGGTACTGGCCTCACTATTACTATATTAAAATGGTGCTGCATCAAGTTTAATTTATGTACCTGTTATGTCTCAGCCAAGTAGCATTAGCTGTAGGTCAGATAAGTTTCTCTAATTTGACAATAGTCCTATTCTCTGAAGAGTGCTCTTCTGCTATTCTGTGTTTAGGCTCTTGTTCTGAAATGTGAAGGTGCACAGGAGTCCCTGGTACAAATTAATTTTCTGTGGTCTTCTTTCAAGTGAAACTAACTTCCATGTTAATCTGTTCTGTGCGTCTGTCAAGCCATTTGGAAGACTTATTGATTCTTGCCACAATAGAAAAGTGACACTTGAGCAACAGCAAACTGCTTTTCAATGTTTTCTGATGTAATGTTGGCATTAATGTTATTTGGCTTTGCACTTGGCCAGATGTGTCATTTTGTTTCACCTGTTGTTGCTCTATGCTTTGTATATTGTCTTCAAATATGGAGATGCTTACAACTGAATTTATACAGCACTTCAGAAACAGAGCTACTTTTTTTTTTTAAGAAGATTGCTGTGTACTGCTCTGGTTTTTACAAACAGATAAGTGACTATACCTTAGCATTTGCAGAAGAGGAAGAATTGTTGGAATCTCTACCATACACAAAGCCAAGTCTGGAAAAATTCATGGGTTGCTGATGTTCTCTAACATGACTGGATGTATGGGGGTGGGGCAGGTATGTGTGTATATACATCTTTTTTTGAGTGTACAGGTAATGAAAACCCTATGGCTACACTAGTCTTTGGCCATAAACCAGTTGAAAGGAAGGTTTGTAATGACAGACCTGGGTGCATCTTATGGCAATTTAGACAAGCAGAACCTTGCAGAGCCTGTTTTGCACTAGTTGATTAGAGGTGAGGCTTATTCAGAGAAGTTTTTATTGAACTGCATTGCAATACGCATGAGAGACTTACAGAGACCTGATGGTAAAGGGGATGGTATGTATGGTAGTGAAAGCAAGAATGCATATGACAGAAGTGACAGTGATCATACTTATTTTTTGGCATTGGACCGTCCTAGAAAAATATGTCAACTTTTTTTGGAAGACAAATTATGATTTAATTGTCAAACTACATAAATAAATGAATAAAAATGCAATATGTAGAAACAGGACAGACCTTGAAAACACTCCAGTTGGAAGCAGTCAAACTCTTTTATAATATGTCCAATATACTGAAGATTTTATGGAGAACCCTGCAATTTCTCTGGCATTTCAAGCCAAACTGTTGTACTTTTGGGGGAGAATGTTTGCTCAGGAGCATTCAGGAAGACATTAAGGTCATAAACAAATAGTTAGGTGTAGATATTACTCTCAGAATCTTATTATGTGAAATACTTAGCTATTTTTTTTGTTTGTTTTTTGTTGTGTGTTTGGTTTGGTTTTTTTAAAAGAAAGAAAAGAAAACATTATTTGAAAAGCTATCTGCAAGAAGCAGATCTCAGGGTAAGCATTCACACGAATCAGATATTTTATGCATCTGTCTTTATACAGCATGTGGTAAATGTGCTGAGTTATACTCTTTATTAACCAGTCTACTGACCCTCCAGAGTTACAAGAAATATGCCTTTTGTTTTATGCCTGGGGCTGGGAACTGTCTCACAGATGCAGTTTGGCAGACAGGAGACAGGTGAGACTCTTGGCATCTTCTCCAATGACCACTCAGAAATACTGTCTGCTGTCTCCTCTATCCACAAAACAAAGAAAAGAGGAAGGACTGGAAGCCGCTATAAATAGCATCTGTTTGATAACATATTTTTTTTCCCTAATAAATAGTTGTGGGGGGAAGAGGTAAGGAAGGGAAAAGGTGCAAGCTCTGCTGCATGGCAGGGGAGCACGGGTTAGAAAGTAAATTGAAGACTTTTTTTGAGGCCAAGGTGAGGCACCTGTGAAGTGAAGAGGGAAGAGAATCAGGCATTGTCAAGGGCAATAGAAGTAGGTGGAGACGGATGAGGGGGCCTTTAGATGGGTGCTCTGGAAAAATACAAGTATGGAAGAAAAAAAGAGATGGCCTATCCCTCCTGTATTTGTGTGTGTGTGTTTGTCAATACACAATCAAAAAGAGAAAGAGCACAATATATTGTATCTGGGTTGTGACAAAACAGATTGCTTAATCTTCTGATTAAGATGTAATACAGGGTTATTTCCCTTTCTATTGTGCTGAGTAATTCTGAAAAGCGAAAATCCTAGAGAATTGCTTGTGTCAAAGGAAAATTTTGGGCTTGCATTTTTCAGCCTACTGCAGTCAGGTGTGTATCCTGTACCGGTGTGTGACAGGCTGTCAGTGAATCAGTACTTTAAGTACTAGGTAATTTATTTTGACATTCATCTGTTTGCAGCGATTAGCTTTTTGACAGTTTTATTCCATCCCTTTCAATTAATGCCTCAAGAATTAAGGCTTCCTTTGAAACAATAAGAAGCAGTAGCTGCAGGAATGAAGGGAGAAAAACCTTTAATTTCCACAGGTTATTAGAACTATCCTGGATCTGTTTTACAACCATAGATGCAAAAAATTCATACGCTATGTTCTAAGTGAGCTCTGTCCCTGAAGTGAATATCCTTCTTTCTAGAGCTAAAGCAATCCTCTGCTGCCTGCTTGAATCTTTACTACTGGCATATTTACCAACAGCTCTACCACTGGCTCCTCTCTCCTGAGTGACATTGCCCACAAAGTAGTCCAGTGCTCCTGGCAGCTGCAGCACTGGCTGATGGAATCTCCCTCTGCAAGAACTAAAGCTGGTTTGGTGTTGCTCTAGGCAGCTTTATAAACAATACATTATTAATGGATTCAAAAGTGTTTTCTGCAAATATATTTAAAGATAAAAGCCAAAGGTTTTCAGAGGTTCTAACAGGACTTTTATGGGACACTCAAATCTAAAAAGATCTATTGATGTCTTATTTATTTGTTTGATTGTTTAGAGAAATTAAGTCTCCGGTTCTTCAGTCTTGGACTGATAAGCTGGGCTTATGGAAGCCTGTAAATGTCTCTTCTCTTGAAAGCTAAGGTTCCACAAGCTGAGTAGATGTTGGGTTGAAAATTATTTCTTATGTCCAGCAAAATGGCAAAGAGATCAGAAAGCTTTGAATATCCTTATGTAGATTTATTATCTTTATACATGTTTATTAATTGAGTTTACTAGTTAACAGCCTTATCACCCATGTTAGTAATAAAGTGGGAGGAAAAAAAAAAAGAAAATCTCAATGTGTGGGACTATAATGCTTGAGAGGTGATAATCATTTGTAGGCTTGGGGTAGCTGTCTACCAGACACAGTGTTCAGCTATCCTGGTGAGGCAGCACCCATCTGGACACACTCACAAGGAGAGGGCAGCACATCCATCACTTACCAGGGCCATGTCTCGTGTCCTCTGGCCGATGAGGAGCCAGCACAGGGTGGGCCTCAGTCCCTTCCAGGAGTGTGTGGGTCAGACCATGTTTGGGGGATGCCCTGCCTGGTGACATGAAGCAGCAAGGGCTGTACTGAAGTAGTAAGGAGGTCAAGAGGCTCTCTGTCTCCTATAGCCTGAATAAAGAATCCCTTTCGTGCTCCTTATAACTCAAATACTCTTTTTTCTTTGCTAGGAGGGATCCTGCAGGCACCAAGCGCAAGGAAGGTGCTTAACAAGTAATAAAGAATAGCAATAACAACTGATTAGGTCTGGGAAGGTAAGAAGAGGGGGAATACTTTGTGAATATTTAAAATCTTAAATGTGTTGCAAGCAAGTCCCTCTGTGCAATATTGTTAATTACCTAGACAACAGAAGCTATGCAATCACCTTCAGTCACAGGCTTCTATTTAATAAGCTTATTGTAACGTATTGCTATTAAAGGTCTTCTAACAGTTTATGCAAATTTCCAGCTTTTTCTCCTAGGGCAGCATTGCAAAAAGAGCTATAAAATAAGTGGTAAAGCTACTCTTCCCCCTACTAAAGTAAGCAGATGAAAATACCTAGTGGCAGAGCTAAGAGTTGTGTCTCAGCAGATCTGTGATTTGTCAGGCATCATTGGACAGACACAGGTGTGCTGCCCAGCATGGCATGGCTTAGCCAACTAATTGCTAAAACTCTTGCGGAGCTCTCACAAATCCAGCAGAAACACTTGCACATTCACACTACTAAAAAATATTTTGGTGACATGAACAGAATTGTATTTGTTGCTCACCCACGATTAAATCAACCCAATTCCTGCTCTGTTGTACCAGCCCTGTTCAGAGCAGGAAGTTACAAGAAGTTGCTCCAGTTAACATCAGAAAACTGAGAGCAAAGTTTATCCTAATAAAAGTCCTTCTAATATTAACCTAACTGTTTCTATTGGTTTGAACTTGTCTCTTAGATGTATCTGTAACACAACATCCACTCATGAGATTCTACTGGCAGACAACTCCTCTGTGTGTGGTGTTAATAGTCACAAAAATTAATAATGAGAGGGAACATTTGAGAATGATTCTGTCAGGATCATGCTGCCCAGGAAGCAATTCTTTGGTTTTGTACAGGTAGAGTAAGGGATGATATCCTAAATAATACTGCAATTCATAAGCTTCCTATCTGACATTGTTTTGTACCAGGTTAGATTTAGGTGGCGCACTAGAGTAGTGAAATAGAAGCAGCAGTGCAGCATTTGACCCCCAACAATAAGCAATAAATTCTGAGAGATGTTCCACCTGTTCTACTAATTTAGTTAGACAAATTTTGCAAAGTATTTATGGAGGTGAAATATCTGCAACAATCAGGTGAAACATTTTTAAAAAAAAAGTATGCATCTGAAGATACCACTCTATGTAGAATCAGATAATATAAATACCATAAGTGATATTTGTGTTTGTGTCTTCAAGCTGGAGGTTGAGTAGAGGAAGAGTGGAAATTCTGAAAAGAAAACAAAAGCAGCTAGAGGCAACTATCACTGCTGCCTTTTCTTTTCTTGGTGTTCTCTACCTCCAGAGGTACTCATTTTGGGAAAGATCAGACCTTTATGAAGATCTTACACAAAGAATTGTACAGAAGCTGCTACCACTGGCTCTTGCAACAGGTCCTGTTGACACAGAAGCTGTCCTGCAGGAGGACTGACATTCGGGGTGCCTTTCTGTTCTAGTTACCTGGCCACACCAGGGAATCCTGCAGGGGTGGGGAGTGCTGCAGCTCCTTTTCATGCCTCTGCTCAGGTCTTCTTCCTGGGGATGTGGGGATGCATGGGAGGGTGCAGGACCAGAGTTCAGGCCTGAGCTAGAGGGAGGGCGGTAAGAGGAGTGCAGCCAGCTCCCACAGCAGGTGGGAACTCATCTGTCCCTTCTGGACATGTAGCCAGAGCACAGCCACTGGGGAAAAAAAATTCCTCTTCCAGGAGAAATTTGAGAGCTTCCAAATTCAAATATTTGGTTTGGTTTTGACACTTTTTCTCCAAGTAACCATGTTTTCAAATTTACTTTGTTCATGGGTTTTTTTGTTTGTTTATAAGTTATTAGCCTCTACTCTGTGAAAGTCCTGAGTCAGTTCTGTTTAAACACTTTATTTTCTGCTCTGGAGATGGGCAGGAGGCAAAAGCTTAAAGTTTTTTGGAAGGACCAGGTTCCTCTTCATTGCGCTTAGCTCTAACTTTAATCCCATTCTTGTTTGTGCTTTTTTTTTTTATTTGGGTTTTTTATATTCTTCTGTGCTTGTGCATTGGTGAGAAACAGGTGGAGACTAGCTTCTGTTCTCTAGGGAGTGTTTTCATCTGCAGTCTGAATGTGGGATGCTTAGAGGGAGATACTGAGTGGGTCTGGGTCCCAACTCAGTGATATTAGGGCTAGCAATGTTTGGGTGCAAGTAGTCATGGCATCTGAAAAGTTGCTGTTGTCAGACCTGTACTACAAGAGCTTCTTTCAGTAAAGTTGAGTTGCCATACATCTATGAAATGTTTTAACTTTCCTGAGTTATAGCATCTCTAATGCATCATTATCGTATCCTCAGCTAACACTAGTGATGCTGTGTTGATGCTGTGGATGTGTTGCCACTTTAACTTCTGGGTTTAAGTGGCTCAGCTGCCTTCCACTTGCTCAAATGTATACTTCTATAACAAATGTTATATTGGGTTTCCAGCATATGCCAGGTATATTTTATGATTTGAAATGTTAGGGTGTGTGTTTATTTTTTTTCATTAAACTTCTGGGAGAGAACAAAAATCTAAGGGAAGAAATAACATCTGAGGTAACAAAGTCAGAGAAAAGGTTTTTAGAAATATTAACAATAAAATGAACAAACTTCAATGTGAGAAATGTCTCCAATAACTCACAACTGTGTGACTCGTACATTTTTTTTCACGTTCATATCACATAGTTTTATTATTGAGCTTTTTTAGTGTGTCCTTTATCATGCATGTAGTTTGAAGTATATCTGGATAATGATTCTTACTTCTTGTTTTGCCTAAAAAAATCCTACAAAAATGCATTAGTGCAAACAGGAATGAAAGATAAACCATTTCATCATAACATTATATGAGAAGGAAAAAGGTTAGGGCATACATAAATTAAGAAGTCTTATTTCTGCTTCATGGTAGGATTTGTTCAACATTTTGGTGGCAGTGTGTCTGTACCCCAACACAACCCCTGAGGAAGTTTGACACAACTTTATTCAGCAATATTTGTTTAGAGCCTTGAAGGGAAATTTTAATTAAAGGAGGTTATCAAAGTTAAAAGGTATCATTTTCAAGTCATGAAATTAATTTAGGACTTCTGTTGCTGACCTCTGCACTGATTTTTCATCTCAATGTCAGCAGTTATTAATAATAACCTTTTCTATGTTATATATAGCAATCTTAAAGCCTCTAACAACTATTGTTCTGGAAGCATGGGTGTGTGGTGTGTGTTTGGTTGGTTTGGTTTGGTGTTGTTTTTTTTTTTTTTTTTTNTGCTAAAGCAGGTTGACCTAGAGCAGATCACACAGGGATGTGTCCAGGTGAGTTTTGAATATCTGTAGAGAAGACGACGCCACAACTTCTCTGGGCAGCCTCTTCCAGTCTGTGCCTGTTGCCCAGTGATAATCCTCTTACTGGGAACTGCTGCAAGGAGTCTGGCCCCATGCTCTTGATACCAGCACTTCAGACATTTATAAGCACTGATAAGTTCCCCTCTCGGTCTTCTCCATGGTAAACAGGTGTAGCTATATCAGCATTTCCTTGTACGAAAGTTGTTCCAATCTTGTATTCATCTTTTTAGCCCTCTGCTGGACTCTCCAGTGATTCCTTGTCTGCCTTGAACTGGGGAGCCCAGAACTCCACTCAGTACTCCAGATGCAGCCTCACCAGGGCAGAGTAGAGGGGGAGGATAACCTTCTTGGACCTGCTGGTCACACTCTTCTTCATGCACCCCAGGATACTGTTGGCTTTCTGGGCTACGAGGGCACATTTCTGACTCATGGCCAACCTGTTGTCAGCCAGAACTCCTAGGTTCTTCTCTACAGAGCTGTTCTCCAGCAGGTCCACCCCTAACCTGTGCTGGTGCCTGGGATTATTCCTCCCCAGATATGGAACCCTATGCTTGCCTTTGTTGGTCTTCATTATGTTCTTCACCACCCAACTCTCTAGTGTGCCCAGGTGTCACTGGTGTATCAGCCAATCTTCCCAGTTTTGTATCATCAGCAAACCTGCTGACAGTACACTCAGTCTCTTCATCCGGGTCACTGATGAATAGGCTAAACAAGACTGCAAGACTGGGAAACACCGCTAGCTGCAGATCCCCAATTATGTTCTGCACCACAACCCTTGCAGCCCTCTGAGCTCTGACATTTAGCCAGTTGTCAATCCTTCTCACTGTTCACCCATCCAACCCACTCTTCCTGATCTTGCCAATGTAGATGTCATAGGAGACAGTGTCAAAAGTCTTGCTGAAGTCAAGACAGACAGCATCCACTACTCTCTCCTCATCTACCCAGCCACTCATGCCACCATGGAAGACTATATCAGATTGGTCAAGCATGATTTCTCCTTGGTGAATCCATGTTGATGGCTCCTGATAACCTTCTTTTCCTCCACATGCTTGGAGGTGACATCCAGTATGAGCTGTTCCACCATCTTTCCAGGGATGAAGCTGAGGTTCCTTTGCCCTTTTCAAAGACTTGAGTGACAGTGGCTTTCCTACAGTCCTCAGGGACTTATTCTGTTCTCCAAGACCTTTCAAATATGGAGAGTGGTTTAGCAATAACATCTGCCAGCTCTCTTAGAACTTGTGAGTGCATCCTGTTGGGGCTCATGGATTTGTGTGTTGTCATGGATTTTGTGTTTGCCTAAATGATCTTTAACCTGATTTTCCTCCACCAAGGGAAAATCTTCCTTTCTCCAGATTTTCTTTCTTACTTCCAGGGTCTGGGATTCCTAAGGCCTGGTCTCAGAAGTAAAGATTGAAGCAAAGGCGGCATTCAGTAACTCTACCTTTTCTGTATACTCTGTCACCAGGGCACCCACCTCATTCAGCAGCAGGCCCACATTTTCCTTGGTCTTCCTTTTGCTGCTGATGTATTAATACTTGAAGAAGCCCTCCTTGTTGTCTTTGACGTCCTTTGCCAAATTCAATTTCAAGCGGACCTTAGCTTTCCTTACTGCATCCCTGCATGCTCTAACATTCCTGTATTCCTCCCAAGTGGCTTGTTCTTTTTTCCACATTTTGTGAACTTTCTTCTATTTGAGTTTTGTTAGAAGTTCCTTGTTCGTCCATGTATGCCTCCTGCTCCCATTGCTTGATTTCTTACTTGTAGAGATGCACTCATCTTGAGCTTGGAGGAAGTGGTGCTTGAACATTAACCAGATCTTTTGGAGCTCCCTACCCTCTAGAGTCCTAACCCATGGGATTTGTCAAAGTATGACCTTGAAAAGGCAAAATCAACTCTCTTGGAGTCCAGGGTTGTCATCCTACTTTTTACCCTTCTTCCTCCACGCAGTATCCAAAAGTCTACCAACTCATGGTCACCGGAGCTAAAGCTTCTGCTCAGCCTTCACATCCCCAACCAGTCCATCTCTGTTTACTAGTACAATGACCATCAGCACGCCTATCCATGTTGTCTCTTCTATCACCTGTGTCTGAAAGTTATCACCAGTGGCCTGCAGGAACCTCCTGAACTCTGTGTGCCTAGCTATGCTGTCTTTCCAACAGATATCAGGGTCGTTGAAGTCCTTAATGAGACCCAGAACCTGTGATCATGAGGCTACTTTCAGTTGTCTGCAGAAGGCCTCATCAACTTTGTCTTCCTGATTAAGTAGCCAGGGATTTATAGTCTTACTTACTTTATTTTTTTTCTTTTCTACCTTGTTTCTGGCTTGCGGTGTCATTTGTGCCCACATGAAAGAGCAGCAGTGGATAGCAGTCTGTGCTCTTGACAAGTTGTGGAACCCTTTCAGCAACATTGTGGATCTCAGCCCCTGGAAGGCAGCATGACTCTCGTGACTCTCTGTCAGGCCAGGAGATGGATGTCTAAGTGCACCTTAACGGAGTCACCCACTATGAGCACCCATAATTTCTTTTTATAGTATTCACTGTGTACTATCGGTACAGTTTCTCTTGAAGACCTTGCTCATGGGTGTCTATAGCTGTTAAAGCTTCATATCTGTCTTTAGTTGTGATGCTGGAGGGTGGACAGTGAAGTAGAGTCCTGTGTTTGTGGGTTGCCAGGGTCTAAGATACTTCATTCTTAGTGGTGCCCACCACAGGAGCATGATTCTGAAACCACCTCTTTCCATCTCAGCTCCCCTAATGCTGTGCAGTCATTGAACTGTTCCAGCTGTTGTGTGGGGTGGGTTTGTTTGTTTTTCTTCCAGAGTTAGAAGGTGCTTTCAGCAATATTCAAAAGGGAGCTGAGACATGCTGGTACTGAGTCATAGGTGCCAGAATTTCATAGGGGAATCCACAGCCTCATGCTAGTCACCCAGTTTCTCCAACTGTGCTGTGGGTCACTGTGCTGCCCATCAGAAAGGCACAGATTCACAGTGAAGTATGATACCACGCACAACTGCAGGTGTTTTGTCTGTGTGCAAAGAAACAATTGCGCAAGGTTTCAGGCTGCAGAGGGTCTGTCCAGAGAGTGTGCACATCTGTGCAGACGTGATGACTCGAGTAGGCCTTCACAGCTGCACAATAAAACTCTTCCTCAATCTTTTTCGTTTGTGTTTGTCTGGTTGTTTTTTGTGGGGCTTTTTGTTTGTTTGTTTGTTTTTCAGAGGATAGCAAATGCAAGATATCATTTATTTAGGTGTATGAAGCTAGACAAGATTTAAACACCCTATAGATTTGAGAAAGGGAGGGATGACTAGCACCTATTACTGTCCTATCCTTGGTCATTGATTAAACCTGTTTCCCTTGCAAGTTTTGTTATTTTTGAAGTAGAGTAACAGTAAATGTGACTTTCCTTACATATTTTTCCTCTAATTACTTATGCAGAGAAGTCTTACAGAAGATGGTACAGGTTATGTAAGAGATAAGAAAGATTTGGCAGAACAAAAACATCTATCAGTGAGTCGTGAGAATCTTGACATTTCAATGAGAAATGTTTCAAGGAGTTTCTTCCAGTTTCTGATTTAGTTGAGAAACAGTGATCTTGAAGTACAGGCTGTGTGTCTGTAACCAAGAACAGTGACAACTGGATTGTTCTGAATTCAGTGTCCTAAAATGGGGGATAAATGTTCACAAATCTTGTATTCTAGGGTTGAAAGTATAGGATTTTATTACAGGCAATATTTAGCGGATGAATGTTCAGTTTATGTATGAATAAAATCCCTGGCATGCTGATGCACATAAATATAGAATGCTTTGCTGCTTAACAGAAAAATAAAATCTAGCTTTATGTAGGTTTTTAGGACACCTCTCTTGGTACATAACAGATGTTCTGATTTCAGAGAAATGCTGAAATTGTTTTGATTGTGCATCCTTGTTAAAACCAAATAAATATACACAGTATTTTTGCAGATTCCTGGCTAGGAAGTGTATGGAAACGTGTGTAGTGCCAACGTGTTTCTCTTTACAGTGCAGAACTGTCCCTGAAGTCAAACCATTCTGTGCAGGGATGATGCCCACATTGACCCCTTGGATATTGTTCCTTGCAAGCTTATTTGCATTATTTGCAGCTGGAAAGAGAGAAAGATACTGAGATACATATAGAGTGATGCTTGTGTGGCTTGTGGGATGTCACGATTTATGTAAGTAATGCTGATTAAAAGATCTTGTACAATCAACTGTATTTGAAACAGTGCTTTGATATTGTAGTAATTTTGGTGGTTTTTAGCTTAAGCCTCTGAGTACCGACACAAAGAGATTGTACTCAAGAACAAGCTTTGTATTGTCAGGAATAATGAAGACTAATAATGAAGACTAGTGTCTGGAGGTTGAGGAAATTTCAGACCGAGAACGAGGAGCAGCTTCACAATGGTGGACACCGATTAGAATGCTGAATGATGTGGGCAACTGAGCAATTCTACACCTTCAGATCAACATCAGATGTCTTTAGGAAAGATGCTTTTTGTTCAAGCATATGTTTTGGTGAGAAAGATACCCTTTTGAGTGTATTAAGACCAACCACAAGAATTAGGAAATTCTCTAAAGTGATATTAAGAAAGGTTGACTAGATAATTTCAGTGATACAATAAACTTACGTCAAAAGGTATTTGTAAGAGGTTTTTTTTTGTTTGTTTTACACTTTATGGTAGTTATCCATACTGTATCATTATGCATACATTAAATTGTGTACTCTATTTCATACTTGTACACATATGAGTTGGAGGTGTGGTTTTTTCACACAATGCCAATGGTCCTGTTAACACGTTTTCCTTTTGAATGCTAGCTGCTGTCTTATGAAGGCTTGGACAGCAATTCTAGGTTGTCCCTCAGCCCTAAAGATGCCTGCTTTCTGCCAGGCTTTACACCAACACCAGAATCCAAATGTCCTCAATACAGAACAGAGGCAAGTGTCAATGAGTTTCTGTACTTTTGCAACTGCTTAGGGTAGAACACTGTTCAAGAGAAAAGGTTTTCCATATTATTTCGAAGGCAAAGGTATCCACTCCAGACACTGAAACCTCCTATACTTTTTCAGTATGATTGAAGATAGTGGATGTTTTAAGTTCAAGAACTCCATGCAAGGTCCAGCTCTTGAAGAAAGAGCCCAAATGGTAGACAGTGTTGTAAGGAAGGCAAGAAGTTTTTGTTGTCTCTTGGTGCTAACAAACGTCCTCTTACTTTTCTATCCTTTTGAGAGAGGAGATGGGCTAAATCTGCTCTCCTGGGTAAAGGCACGGTCTTTTGTTTTTGAGGGTTATGGGGTTTTCTGTTGGCTTGGTTTGGGGTGGGTGTTGGTTTTTGTGTTTTGTTTTTGTTGTTGTGGTGGGTTTGTTTTTCTATAGTTTGTGTACACTTGTACTATAATGCATAGTTTCAGTATAAAGTAAACCTCATTTCAGATTTACTCTTGCCTGAAATTTCACCTAGAATATATGTTTTTAGTCAAACATGACTGAGCAGCAATGGAAATAGAGGAAAAAAGCTTAATTTATGTTGCCAGGAAGTAGCTGAGCATGCTAGGGCACCTTGGAAAAAATAAAGGGAAAAGAAATAGAAATTTCATATGTAAATCAAGCATTAAGTCTGTATTCCCCTAAGGTGTGTATCTTGAATGATATTGAAAATTCTTACTGTCATTATATAATGAGGTTTCAACAGGTTTGGGCATTTCATTACACTTGAGAAACTATACTGTATGGAATTAATTGTTGGTAATGCTGCCCGTGAGAAGGCTGACTCAACTCTGGGCTTGCTTAAGTTGGTGCAAAAGGAATTTCAGGTTTTGCATTGTTAAAATTTTCTGTTTGATATTGGAATACATTCTTAAATAAATGTGATTGTTATACTTCATTTAATGCACTCTTTTTTTTTTTTTTTTTNTTCAAGTTCAAAATGGGTCATAAAGCAGCAGAGACAACTCAACACATCAACAACATATTTGGCCCAGGAACAGCTAATGAACAAACATCCAGTGCAGTGATGGTTCAAGAGGTTTTGCAAAGGGGACAAGAGTCTTGAAGATGAGGAGTGTAGTGGCTGGTCACTGGAAGCTGACAATGACTATTTGAGAGCAATCATCAAAGCTGAACTTACAACTACATGAGAAGCTGCCAAAGAACTCAACCTTGATCATTCTACAGTTGTTCAGCATTTGAAGCAAATTGGAAAGGTGAAAAACCTCAATAAGTGGGTGCTTTGTGAGCTGACTGAAAATCATGTGGTTTTTTGGTGGTTTTAAGTGTTGTCTTCTCTTATTCTACACAACAACAACAAACCATTTCTTGATTGAGTTGTGACATGCAACAAAAAGTGGATTTTATAGGATGACCAGCTCAGTGGTTGGACTGATAAGAACCTCCAAAGCATTTTCCAAAGCCAAACTTGCACCATAAAAAGGCCGCGGTCGCTGTTTGGTGGTCTGCTGCTGGTCTGATCCACTACAGCTTTCTGAATCCTGGCAAAACCATGACATCTGAGAAGGATGCTTAGCAAGTCGATGAGGTGCACCAAAACCAGCAATGCCTACAGCTGGTGTTGGTCAACAGAAAGGGCCCAACTCTTCTCCACAACAGTGCCTGACTGCAAGTTACACAACCAAGTCCTTCAAAAGTTGAATGAATTGGGTGTGAAGTTTTGCCTCCTCTACTATATTAACCTGACCTCTCACCAACCAAATACCACTTCTTTAAGCATCTTGACAACATTTAACTGGGAAAATGCTTCCACAACCAGCAGGATGCAGAAAATGCTTTCCAAGAGTTTGTTGAATCCTGAAGCATGGATTTTTACGCTACAAGAATAGATAAACTTATTTCTTATTGGCAAAACTGTGTTGATTGCAATGGTCCTTATTTTGATTAATAAAGATGTTTGAATCTAGTTATGATTTAAAATTCAGTCCAAAACTGCAATTACTTTTGCACCAACCTAATATAATAAGTTCTGGTCAAGTTTTGTTGAAGGAAGATGCCAATGCTCTTAGGGAAGATGAGAGAAGCAGTAATGGATCTTAACAGAAATCAGTTTGTAGCGATACCAGATAATCGAATAACTAAAGAATCCTCAATGTAGTGACAAGAGTGAGAGTGCAGAGATTCCTTTAGGAGTTTTTACTGAACATTCTTGTTGACTTGATTGTGTACATGTGCTTGCACAATATCATTTACCAGAAAAGAGACTTTCCCCTTCTCCTAGTCTAGAGTCAGGGAAAAGTTCAGATATTGGAGTTCTAGAAAATAGAGAAGGAAATGTAAAACAGTTGTGTGTCTTTGTTATTGTCCTTAGATATTTCAATCCACCCCAAAAAAGCCAAGATATTTTAATATCTAGTAAAAGAAAACAGTGGTGTGTGTGGTTTTTTTGTTTGGTTTGGTTTGTTTTTTTTTTTTTTTAAGCTCTTCAAAATAGCATGTATCCAATATGGTAAAGCTTAATGCCTTAGGGCCAGTTTCAGGATCCTGTGTAGTTTTGGAGCTAGCAGGATACACATAGTCGTCACGGAGAAAACAAGGTTCTTGTGAGAAACTGAAAATGAAGATATCAATCTTCATCTGTCAAATCTTTTTTCTCTTTCCAGAGATGTGCTCTAAATTGCATATGTATCTGGAAAACAGCTAAATCCACTTAAATAGCATGCAATACTTTTGTTTTCCTAAAGATATTTATTGCTATACACTGAACACAGCTATAAATATCATAGAATGTGAGTAAAATATGATTGCAATGGAATACTCATTTGCATTTTAAAAATTATTTATTTCAGATAAGTAGTTAATCTACTTTAAGTGTAGAGATGCATTTACACCATTTATATTCAAATGAATTTTTCATTAACCCTTTTGTTTTAAATGTATCACAGTAATTTTATTTTTTAAATTACTGTGTTTTTAGAAAGATATAACCACCTCCAGTAGTTAACAGCAGGAATAATGGCTGTGCTATCTCAAATTCCTCTCCTAATTCCAAAGCATCCTTGTCCTTGGACTACAAAATATCTTGTAGAGAACAGGCAAGTTGCAATCGAGAGATGCTCACTGGCCTTGCAATTCTAGAACAGGTCAGTGACTCCTGGCTGTCAGAACTTCTTTGGGCAGTACCTCCTTGCATGAGGCTGGGGCCAGAAGAGATCCTGGACCTCAAGTTGGAAAAAAAAAAAAAAAAAAATATTATTTAGCAGAAATTCAGTTAGGAATTTCGTTTTCCTAAGGATGTTGAATGCTCACCTGTTGCTTGCTACTGTCAATTTTAAGTATTTTAGAGTCTTGATTTCTTAGGCTCTTGTGCAATTTAAGTAAACACTGTCTTGCAGTAGTGTGAAGATCAGACTTAGCCTCTTAAGGTGGTACTGCAAGACTTCTGGGTAATGAAGTTGTATAGAGCCAGCAAAATTAAAAGCCTAACCTTCCTAGAATGGCACTTCTGCACTTCTTACTGCCTTTGGATGTGATGGGGAAAAACAGGGTTTTCCTTGCACCTGGTCAATTCTAAGTTTAAGCTAGAATGGGCATGTCTGAATAATGGGACAACATATTTCTTAAAAAAAAAAATATATATCTCTCTCTCTCTCTCCCTCTCTCTACGGACTGTGGTGCCCTCAGTTTTAGCAGGAGGTTTACAAAGGCGTCTTACCTTAGCTTGTTTGTTCATCAAAACCATCAAATTACTTTTGTCTTCTTGCCTCCCACCCCACATATGATTGCCATAAAGGCATGATTGGTGGGATCCTTGACATTACAAAAATGTTCACAAGATATCTCAATTAAAATTAACTATTCTGCTTTCTGAGACAGAGCATAGCAGCAGCTTGGATGCATAACTGGGGAGGTGAGGAAATACTGGCATTCCTACTTTATTATGGGTTGTTTGGTTTGTGTGGGTTTTTTTGAGGAAGTGTTGTTTGTTTGTTTTAATTTAAGGCCAATGAAAACACACAAAAAAAGTTTGAGATGCTTGTCTTTTGAAAGTGATAGTTTCCAAAGTCTCTGACCTACTAAATTGGAAATATGTAAATATGAGGTGGCAGCTCTACCAAAATGAGTGGATAGCTTGTATCAGCTAAGGATTTGCTTTAATATTTTGTTTCTAAAATTCTGCAAGTCTCCATGAAAATATGCTTACTTTTATACCCAAAAGAAACCTTTTGCAGATGCCTTACAGGCTTATAAACAGCTTAAAAGCAATTCTGAGAGCTGATGTTATTGGCAACTGGAAGTCTGCTTTAGTTGACTGGTAGTACAAAATCAGAAGCCCTCCACTCAACCTTGTGGGGTTACATCAGTAACTCTGAGTAAAAATAAGATCATGCCATCATCCTTCTACAGAGTCAACTTGGCATTGTACCCCTTGCACATGCATTTTCTGGGCTGGTTGGTGTTGTCATCCCTCCACTTTCATGGGAACTGATTTCGTGAATAAGTTTAATATACTGATGTAGACTTTGTTTTTCATTGCCTTGTTTTTTATTCACCACCTACACTGTGCAATGTGAATGTGAGAATTTCACATAGTGAAGAGTGAACAGGGAGTGAAAAATGAACATGCTTCTGACTTTACTTATTTTATTTAAAAAGATTTAACACTCCTCTGATCCCTTCCTAGCATTCGGGTGTGTTAGGGGGAGAGTAGGATGGTTCCATAACCATGACACAGCAGGCTGACCTAAAGTCAGTACTCGTTTCCTACTTCTGCCACCAGTGTTGAGACTCTTAATCCTTATACTCTCCGTTCTCTTATGTGTAAAATGTGGATAGCAAGACTTTCTTGCTTGGGGTGATTTTAGGGTAAATTGATTCATTTTTGTAATGTTCTTTTGCATCATTGAACTTAACAGTTGAAGTTGGAACAAGAATTTGAAAACTGTGTAACATACTATGAAGGGTAGAAGGTGACAAACAATCATGTAGTTGTCACCTGCAAAATAACTTTTTTTTTTCCTCTTATGTATTCTCAACATATCCCTCTCCCATGAACAGTCCCCTTCACTACCTGGAGTTTTTCTGTTGTAATACCTGTTGACAAAAAGAGTAAAGGGTTTGCCATAACATATTTATCCAAGAACATGCCCTTGTGCCTCTGGCTTGGTGAGGTGTCCCACAAATGCAGCTACTTTCATATTTAGAGTATTTCATACCATAGAAGCTCTGAGCAGACATTAAATAAGTGTAAATACTGTAAAAAATATCCTGGCATCGTTAATTTTTGCTTTTATTTCTCCATGTTGGTGGTGGGGGCAGGTCATGACTAGAATGTCATATGTTCAATGGTAGTATTTTAGGTTGGTAGTTGAGATTTTTATTGAGGAGACTTGTGGAAGAGGATAGATGGAGCTAAGCTGTAGAGCTTTTATCTGGGGTTGGTTTTGACTTTCCTAATAATTAGAAGTTTGTGATCTTCTAAAGCATGGGTGTCAAACTCATTTTTACTGGGGGCCACATGAGCCTCACAGTTGCCTTCAAAGGGCAGAATGTAACTTTAGGACTGTATAAATGTAGTTACAGTGATAATGAGCTTCACAATCCTGCTCTAAAGAATCCAGTTTCAGTGTAAGCGGCAAACCTGGTAGTGATTATAATTTTTAAAAAAGCATTTACTTTGCTCACAAATGAGCAAGGATCAGTGAAAATTGAGTTTGCAATTTGTACAAAGTTTGACAAGTAGACCTCCTATCTTTAAAGTGATTTGTACCCAGTGATAACTTTTCCTGTGGGTTTCAAACAGGCTTTGGATCTTGAGGCTTTACACTGTGTCTTTTGGGTAATTTTGAAAAAATACATACTTTTTGCTTTGAGAAAGGAAGCATTGTTTTAGACTCCTTGCAGTTTTGAAACAGTACTGTTTCTGAATGTAAGGCTCATGTTTGACCCTGGGAGACCTCGGGGAGGATTAGGTAGAAACTCAAAGGCTCTGCCTGAGCCAAAGGATGTGCCTAGAAAAAGCTGGTTTGGGAGGTAACCTTCTTTAGCAGCTCAGGAATAGTGCAAGCAGAGGAACCTGAGATCCAACAGATGGTTACATGTCTGTGATTTGCTGTCACAGCTCAGGTTAGAATGGCCTGAAGGCTGGTTTAATTTTTGTTCTCTGGGTATGATGACTAACAGACTGTGAGTAGTGGGGGAGACAGCAGGAAAATAGGGATTTTTCAGTTTTCGCTTTCAAAGTAACTTCAGAGGCATCATCTAAGAGAGACCTGTAGAAAAGCGTGTATTTGTGGCATGACTTCCATTGCTCCTCTTTTATTAAACTGCAAGGCAGTATAAAAGATTTTCACCTCAAAGTATTCATTTATTTCATCAGTTTTCAGTATCTTCAGCCCTCAGGTAAATATACGGGGCACCATAACTTCAGCTTAGCAAAAGAAGAAAAAAAAAAATCATCTGAAAAAATATCTAAGACTTCTAAGTGCTATAGTAGTTCTTCTTCATTCCAAGTATGTGCTCTGGAATTTTGATAAACGTAAGTTGGGCATAGCAGAATGTGATATAACCCAGCTTTTTTAAAGTCATAGAATTTAATTTTATAATTCTTGTCTGTTGTTGAATTGATTTTTTTTTTTTTTCTGAGTTCATAACAAGGGAAAATACAAAAAAGTTATTTTATATTTCTCTTGTGTGCAAGTCTGTGCTTCCCTGAATTTTAGTTTTCTTTTTTGCTTTTTCTAGACTGATACAGACCAATATGTTGCTGCTTTTGTCTTAGTCCTCAAGGCCTAGGGACAAGACCGAGACTTACAAGACTAGTGAGTTCTCCTTTTCTATGCTAAAAGGTGCCCAAAATAATTTCTCTGGACTGTCTTAAGTAGGAATGGTGAATCACTGATCTCAGTATCGAGTTTGATGTGAAGAGTGATATGATCTGAAACTAAGTAAGCTGCTGTGCATTCTAAAGCAAGTTTGCCATACAGCACCAAAAAGATTTTTCACCACTGAGCCCTAGTGCTTAATACCTACTGTATCTTTCTCTTCCCTCAACAATTCCAATAAATGCAATATAAAATTGCATCTGCTTTACAAAAATAAAATGCAATATATGGATGGATTTTTCACCCCAAAGAGGTGGAAGTTTCTCAGACATTGTATTTGAAGTCCTCTGTGATAGTCATATTTTTTTTTCAACTTCTTCCATTGCTGTTGCACTAATTTTTCTTATTCTGCTTTTGCATAATGTCTATGGCCGTTTTAAATAAAGAGGAAGGAGCTAGACACTTAATTCCACATTAGTGTTCATCAGGGACCATATATCTTAATTAGAGATTCTTGGAGGGACTCTGCTACTAAACAACATTTGAGGCTCAGGTAATTCATCTGGTGATGAATCAATGACTTGTATTTAACAACTGCTATAGCTGGAGAAGTTGTAATTGTTACAGTTTTAACTGCCTACAGTGCCTTTCTTTCTGGAGATTGCCTGATGCCAGCTTTATGTGACAGAGTTCTATGGGACTTACATTGCAGCACCCAGGAACTGGATGTATCCTTCTGTGGTCTAGAGAAAACTCTTGCTGCTTGCAGTGTAAATAAGTATACTGTGATGACTGACAGTGCTCCTGCTCAGATATGTCTGCTGTGAGTAAGGCAGTCTTTCACAGAGGCCTAGGGGCACAGACTGTGTAGGTCAGTGGCCTCTTTTGCTAGATTAGTTGAGAGTCCTGCAAAACATTGGCCATCATCGTCTAGTTAACTAATACAGTTAACTTGTTTTGTCTCTTATACTTGTCAAGTGGAAGCAGTTGCCACCATTGAGCAGTATGCAGGGTTCTCATCCCACCATGACTAGTCCGCATTGCTGCCTACACTTCATTCGCTGTGATCTAGGCTGTAGGTTTTTTGACTGCATAAGAACTCCAAGTAACCTTTAGGAAAACTTTAAGGATCTGCTGTGGCTGTGCCTCTCTCTTGCAGAGCTGGGAGAAAAAAATGCTGCTTCATATTGTTCTTGCAGTGAATGGGAGTGGAGAACAGGCCTGAGGGGATGCAGGGCTTCACCAGTTCCATGTGGAAATGAAATTCATGCACACAGCTAGAGAGCAGTTATCTGTCTTTAAGGCTAAGGAGTATTCGTTAACATTCTGCATTTGATTATTTATCTTTGGTATAATCAGAGCAAATGAACAACAGGGACACGCAAGGAGGGGTAAAGTGTGTTTGTTTGTTTTCATGAAAGCGGTAGTATTAGGTACATTTGGGGTTATTTGTTGGGTTTTTTGTGGGTGTTTTTCTGGTTAGGTGTGTGTTTGTTTTTTAACCAAAACAAACAAAAAATGCTTCCAAAATGTTCTCTATTCAAACTTCTGCCTTTTTTTTTTCTGTTTGGACAAAGAGGAAATTTGTCCCATAACACTGCCATTTTTATTCTCAGGAATTCTGATTAGTTTTTCTTCTTTCAGAGAGTAACATACATGCATTTGGCCAAGAGTATTTTTCTGATGTGCACGCAGTACAGCATCTTGCTCAATAAAGCAGAGATTCCCAACTGATTCAGGCGGATGCTTTTCTAACAGAAATAAGAATATGGTCTAAAGCTTTTGTTTTCAGGTTTCAAAGAGTACTCTTACTGAAGAGTTTGTTTCTCCTAATGATGAGTCTCTAATAGTCAGTTTCTTGTCTAGATACTTGTTTTGATTATCATATTGTATCTACTAACCTGTATGAGTTACCTGCTTGGTGAATGCCTGCTAAAGGACCTTGTACTTTTAGAAATTTTTATTAGTAGATTTATACTCCAGTAACACATCTCACAATTATTTCTGTTCCTGCATACAGTACCAGCCATCTGTCAAGTTGATCCCTTTGTCATCAAGTGGTATAGGAATTCTGGATGTGTAGTCAATGTACACTCCCTTACCCAAAAATAAGCAGCAGAAGCAGTTGTTTATGCAGCGGTTCTGGCAAATGCCTGCTATCTTCCCCTGCAAAACAAACATATCATTTCCATAAACACCCTAGGTATGCAGCTTCTACCCTGTTTGCAACGCATGGCACTTTTATGTGAAGAGTAGAGGCATAAATCAATCTCTACTTCTAGGAGCATGACTCTCTTCCAGATAGATACCTTTTGGGTGTGCTTAGTTTGGCATGTAACAGGTTATATTCCACACTCCAAATATGAAAAGTTTCATACTAGAACATGGCATTAGACCAAAACTGGTATGTTTTGAATGCAAGGAGGAAACCCATTAGGCTGAATTGATGGTCTGCTCTAAGAGGAAAGAAAGGGAAATATGTGGATTGCATTTATGGACAAACAGAAGTTAATCATTTGCAGCAATATTTCAAGCCTTATTCTTTTTTTAATGTGACCCTCCATTATCAGAACAGACTAGGGAGGAACAATGGCTGTTGGAAATGGATATGAGAATCATCAGCAGAACAGTAGCTATTGTGATCTGCACAACTATAATTAACTTCAAAGGGAATGAAGTCTATGCATCAGTTGGCAGCAGGACAGGGACTTTGACTCTTAAAATAGCACCAAAGGTGGCCTTTCTAGTCACATTTCTAATGTAGTTAGAGCTGCTTCAATTTTCCTATGTTCCATAATCCTTGATCAGCTCCATATTCTTTCTTTTTTAGTGCCATTAAGCACATCCTAGGAAGCTTTACTTTTCATAGAACTGACATACGTACTTTCCTTTCCCTTCGCTCTCCTTATTTTCTAGCCTCAGTGCCAGGAATTTTTGCCATTTGCCTTTTGCCAGTTGATTGCTGATTTATTATGTAAATGTAATCAAGCATAATAAAACTGTTAGTTGCTTTAACAGTAACCCTTTTCTTCCATTCTAAGATATCTCTATAATACGTGCTGAGACCTATTTACACTAGTTCATCACATGCTGATATAACTATTGTGTCTTCTAGGTTTTCTAGAAGTGTGCATGTATACGTTTTGCTATGGTATTAAAATATAAATTCACCATATATTAAACTGATATATTGAAAGTTGTACTTGCAAAGAATATATGAAAAATAGGTATGAAAAATAGGTATGTAAAATTGTTTTCCTTGTTGTTACTTCAGTCAGTCTGGCTAATTCTTTCATCTAGTGAGATCTGTAGGCAATTTTTATATATTATTTTTCTCTAGACTTGATTCAAAACCTGGGGTTAGTTGAAGGTTGCACTTAAAACTTCTGAATTCTTTTCATACACTTTCATGTGATAAAGATTTCCTCTTAAATGTCTATTTTACATGAGAAGTATTGTGTTTTTCTTCTTTGTGTTGAGTTTAATCCCTTTGCTGACTATATAGACAATTTGTCCAATTTTAACATGTTTAACTCTTCTATTCAACTTTCTGAATACCAAAATGACATCTTCATTAATTTCCCTGTGTTTCCAACATACCTATGTTAGAGGCAGTAATGAAAATTCTGTGTAAGAACATCCACAGATTTCAGCAAGTATAGAATCATATAATATCACAAATTGGAAGGGACCCATAAGGATCATTGAGTCCAACTCCACGCTCCTCGCAGGGCTACCTAAAACTGAACCATATGACTAAAAGCATCATCCAGATGTTTGTTGAACTCTGACAGGCTTGGTGCCCTGATCACTTCCCTGGGGAGCCTGTTCAGTGACCGACCACCCTCTCAGTGAAGAACCTTTTCCTCCTAATCTCCAGTCTGAACTTCCCCTGAGGCAGCTCCATTCCATCAGGATGTGCCTAGACAACTGAAGGGCTATGCCATCAACTCTAAACCTTCCTTCACATTCCACTTGCCTTTCTACATTTCCCTTATACATGGTCAAACTTTGCAGGTCTTTTTCCTGTAAATAAAACCTTCACATTTAAAATTACTGTTTAAATACAGTACTTCACCTGTTTCAATAATTCCAAATTCTGTAAGATCTGAAATTAGTTCTGTGGCTTATCCCTTTGAAAATTAATTGGATAGAAAAGCTTTCAGCTTGAGGGATGTGGTTTTTGATATATGTACGTGTCTTGTGAGACTGCATGAGCAGGCTTGTCATCTCTTTTCCATTTATGTACAGGTGTACTCCATGTGGATATAAGAATAAGCCTATCTTTTACAGACTAGTAAAAGAGTGTCCTTTTTTTCCCATTTTGGTCTGTGTTGTATTGAAGTGTGCTTAATCAGAAATAAATTTTATGTCTCTAACTCATGTTCAGCTTTAAAGAGAAGTGAATCATTCAAATTAAAAGGACCTTATTTATGAGGACTTTTGTTCCCTGCACATTTATTGAGAGAAAGACAAATCAGCAGAAGACCTGCTCTATAAAAGTGCACTGAGAGGGACAAGAGATCCTCATGTCTTTCCTTGTCCTGCAGAGGATAAACCAGCTTCCTAACCTTTTTTGGGTCTGCTCAGAAGCAGACCCCACTGTTTGACATAGTTTCTCAGGTTGCACAACCTTACCGGCCTAATTCAACAGCTGTCTGTCAGCTAAACTGGTAATCCTGTTCCCCTTCCAACCACAGTTGTGGCTATCTAGGCTTCCCCTCTCCCTTTCTTAGGCCCTGAACACTTTGCCAACAAAATCAAGATGGCTTTTTTTTTTTTTTTTTTCCCCCTGCTGCTTCCTACTGGTTTGATTTTCTGTCTGAGCAGATGGAGGTGGGTTTGTTCTGTTGTCAGTCAAGCACTTAGAGTCAATTCAAGGTGGAGAGGAGGGATAATTGTGAAGCGGTGAGATGAGGTGCTGTGGGTACAGTCCTTTCACAGGCACTGTAGACCTCTAAGGTAGCATAAATCGAGAGCAACTGAAAATCATTTCTTTTCAGCTTATTGAGGTAAAATGTCCAGGTTAGTGGCTCAGACAAATGCCTGTGTCAGTGCTGAGGAGGCAGGGCAACATCTGGTGGGTGAGTTGGCTTAGCCCCCTTGGGACTGTAGCATCTCCTTAGGACTTGAAGTCAGATCCTGTCCTGCTTGGAAAAAGCTGATCTCTCCCAGAAGAGAGCTTTAATATTTGTGAAGTTCTCTTTTAACTACTACTTGTCCTCCTCATAGCTTGATGTACCCAGCCTGACACTCTGATTCACAACATATTATGGAGACAGATACTGGTAATACTTCTGAACCAGCTATCATAATTCAAAAGAACCCATCTCTAGACAGATTCTTCAGATGGATTTTCAGAGCAACTTTCTTTGTGCATTAATTATGCAGAATTAATTGGGGCTTCAGCAGGAGTTTTGACTGAGCAATTGGTGCTGAATAAGGTGTCTCTAGTTTACAGGACTAATTACCTTGTACTTTGATTTGACTCAAAAAAAAAAAAAAAAACAGCAAAATTTTACTGTTGGATACATGTGTGTAATTACTACTGGAGATGGTAGTACTGGAACAAGCCATCTTAAGCAAAATTGGTTTTATTAATATCTTTGTAAATTACAGCTAGAGATTCTTTACTCTGTTTCTTACTGTACTTTTAAAATTTTCAAGACATAATTTGTATCAAAAATGGTGTGAAAGAGATGATAAGGTAAGGAAAGATCTGTACTTGATATTACAGCATTTGCCTATGTTTTTTTATCTGCAAATGCTATTTGTAGATGCACACAACTGTTGTCATGAGGCACAATTTTCTTTTTCCTGTTACATGTTGGCTTTCCCGGTAGACTTTTCCTCTTGGTTTTCCCAGAAGGTTTCAGTGTCTTTTCCAGCATCAGTAGCAATTAAAATATCTCCCAGAAGGATAGATCTTACTTCCAGCTGTGTTCTACAAGTGACTTGAAAAGACTTAATAACTCATGCAGAAAGTGGCTTATATTCCTGGGGAATTACTTAAATGACTTCATTTCTTACTTCAACTCTGAGTTCAAAGGGGATTCATATGGCACTCACACCACAAATTCTGTCTTTAATCCAGAGGCCAAAATGACATCAAACAGGAATGAAAAGCCCGTCTCCTGTCCTCACCAGCAGCGCAGGGAGCTTTCAGCTCAGGGACTACGATACCCAAAAAACTTCTTAGAGGCCCCTTCTTCAGCAGCTCTTCCAGCTGCCTGCAAGAGCAGCCTGCAGAGCAGCATTGCTGGATGCTGGAGAAGTCCCGTTATGATAAATTATACATGATAGTGGTACCTGCTGCTCCTACATCTGATGCACTTTGAATTCAGCTAAAGTATATTTGAGGGATTCAGTACTTCTTGCAAACTCCCTTTTCATAAATTATTACTAATTGGAAATAGCTTAATGTTCAGTGGTGCTCAGAACCACAATTCCCATTGAAGTCAGTGTGCTTGCAGTATTAAGTAGGTCTCCCAGCGGTGCTTGTGGATAAGGTACCTGGTTCTGATTGGATTTGTGAGTAGGCATGTTAGTATAAGAAAAATATTTTGTTTTCAAACATTTTGCGACTTTGTATTTTGAAAAGATAGCCCATGCAGTGCTTTTAAATGGTTAGTGAATATTCTTTTCCTCCTTGTTTCAAGTGTAAATGAAAGATGATACAAGTAAATCCTGCAGAGGGCTCATGTCGGTGTGACCATTGGAAAAGTGTCCCTATTACACTTCTTCATCAGAAACATGCTGCAAACTGAAGAAGCTAACAAAACCAGTGATATTTCTGTTTAACGTTTTTCAGGAATAACATCTTTTCCAAATGCTTATTTTGCTCTTTTTCTTTCTTAAAAAAAAAAAAGGCAAGCTGTAAATTCCAATCCATTTCCTTACTCCTGTGTATTGCTCCTTCCAATCTTCCCCCCCAGATGTCATTGATAGATCTTAGTAGCTTTAAAAAATGCAAAATTGATTTTGACTTCCCCCTTCTCAAAATTCAGGGTAGGTGGGAGATTCTTTACAGATGACAATTTCCTCTTTTTAATCTTAGCCAGCTGACCTTTCATACAATGTTTGATACAGACATCTTACAGTAGAAGAAAAATAAAAAAGAAAAAGATTAGGTATCTAGCTACTTCATGTATCAAAATAAGTTATACTGATTTTGCTGGTTTGAATTAGTTTACATAAAAAATTATCTTCCCTGAAGAAAATTAAATGTGGTATATTGCCTAGTGCAACTGATGGCTGCGCTGCAATTAGAAGGGAGTGGGATGACACCATTTGAGTTTTCCCTTGTTTATTTTTTTTCTTTCTATGTCTGTCCTACCTGTTGCTGTCAGACAGTGGATGAAATAGAAGTGATGTCTGTGATGTGTCGGTGGTGGATGAAGTGAAGTGCTACTTAGATATTCAAGGGCTATTCAACTTCACATTGTTTCTCTGCTCAGTTGTTGCTGTCATTCAAATTATTGTTACAGTAAATGTTAAAACAATGCCACCCGATATTGCTGCTCTCTTGGTATATTTAACTTGATTTATTGTGGTTTGTTGTCAGGGTTCTTTGAGGGACAATTGCAACTACTCTTAGCAATTTAAACAATGTAAAAATGTATTAATTAGCATAAATTAATTTATCCCCAACTCTAATTAGGAGATAAGCTGCAGCTATTTATTGAGGAATACTCTGGCAATTAATTTTGAATGTTGTTTTCTCTTGAACCTGATGAAAACGCAGCAGAGCTTCACTGGCAGGACCAAACCCAAGGATTTGGCTTTTTAAAAAATATTTATTTATTTACTTATTTTCTTCTTATGTCTTTATGAATTGGCATAACATGGGACAAGCAAAGCGGCAGGGTGAAAGTGCCGGTCTCTGAGCATCTGCTGCTGCCTACAACGCAAAGACAGTGTCTAATCTGCCGGGGGTTGCTGCTGTCCTTTTACCTCATCTCCTAAGGCTTCCAAATTCTGTTTTTCTTAAATGCTGTAAGGAAAACTAAACATTTCTAAGGTTTTTGCATTGATCTGGTGTCTGAACGTTGATGCATTTCCCTTTTCAAACAGAAAGCATGTGAGTCTTGGTTTAGGAAAAAGTAACTTGGTCTGTGGTAATGGAGTCCTTGCTAGAATATGGGGTACCCCACCTCAGGTGGTCTCTCTGCTCAGCTCAAAATAGTTTTACTTCCTGTGTTACTCATAGAGACAAAGCTCAGGCACTTGGACATGGGTTTCCAGCATTCTAGTCTATGATATTTGCCTTTGCTTGCTTTTCTTGCTCTTAAAAATAATTTCACTGAAACCATTGTTGAAATGGGAGTGTCTGCAAGAAACATGTTGAGTTTGAGTCAGCATATATTTAACTGACTGTATGGCTCAATCTCAGTGCATAAAGTTAGTAGGGGAGAGGAATTGCATAAACAAAGCAGCAAACAGAATACAATGAAGTTAATGCTGAATAAAGATTTTTGCAGCCAGTAAGGGGAGATGCTGTTTATTTTGAGCTAACTCATACTTGTTAAATTCAGTTACTGGTAGCTGGTCTGGGATTTGAGTTTCTTCATTTTGACTCATAGAAACTTAATTTTGTATAGCAGAAATGCAGAGTGATGAGTATGTGTTCCAAGTTTTGAGAAAGCTGCTAAGGAGTACCCCATCCTGTACTAATGGAAGTCCTGCTGCTACTCTTCTGTAGTGGAAAAAGCAAGGGTGGGGAAGGGGTGCATGGATAAATGCTCCAATTAGCATTATGTAGGAGATAGCATTTCAGCTACCATACCAGGGTCATTTACTGCCAATGCTTTCTCCTGTTCTTTGTTTGCTCTGCCTCTTCTCCTCTTGGTATAAAAGGCAAGGCTGCAGAGACTTCTACTGTTCATTACTATGGTCTATGCCCACTATGGTCTTAGCCTTTGTTCATCTTGTTGTTTATGTTGTGCTGGTGCTGGCATGCACAAACTAGAAAATAGACTTATTCTAGTAACACATAAAGATCACCAGAACCTCTGGAGTTATTAAGTGACTGGGAGCAGAGATATTGCAGTATTCCCATAATTTTAATATTTTTTATGTATGAGTCTTGCGTCTATGATAGTATGACTTGCTGGGTAGGTGAGGGGAGAGCAGTGGATGCTGTCTACCTTGACTTTAGTAAAGCTTTTGACGCTGTCTGTCATGACATTCTCATAGGTAAGTGTGGGTTGGATGAGTGCATGGTGAGGTGGATTGAGAACTGGCTTAATGGCAAAGCTCAGAGGGTTGTGGTCAGTGGTGCAGAGCCTGGTTGGAGGCTTGTAGTTAGTGGGGTTCCCCAAAGGTCAGCATTGGGTCCAGTCCTGTTCAACCTGTTTATCAATGACCTGGATAAGAGATTGAGTGCACCCTCAGCAAGTTTGCTGATGATACAAAACTTGGAGGATTGGCTGATACACCAGTGAGACCTGGGTACACTAGAGGGTTGGGTGGAGAAGAACCTAATGAAATTCTACAAGGGCAAGTGTAGGGCCCTGCATCTGGGGAGGAATAATCCCAGGTACCAGTACAGATTAGGGGTGAACCTGCTGGAAAGCAGCACTGGAGAGAAGGACTTGGGAGTTCTGGTCAACAACAAGCTGACCACGAGTCAACAATGTGCCCTTGTGGCCAAGAAGGCCAATGTTATCCTGGAGTGTATTAGGAAGAGTGTGACCAATAGGTCAAGGGAGGTTATTCTCCCCCTCTACTCTGCCCTGGTGAAGACACATCTGGAGTTGTGTCCAGTTCTGGGCTCCCCAGTTTAAGAAGCATAAGAAATTACTGGAAGGTGTTCAGTGGTGGGCTATGAAGATGATTAGGGGTCTGGAGCACCTTTCTTACGAGGAGAGATTGTGAGAACTGGTTCTGTTCAGCCCGGAGAAAGAGACTGCTGAGAGGGGAGATCTCATCAATGTTTATAAATATCTCAAAGGTGGATGTCAGGAGGATGGACCAGACTCTTTTCAGTGGTGCCCAGCGATAGGATGAGGGGCAATGGGCACAGACTAAAGCATAGGAGGTTCCATCTGAACATGAGGGAAACTTCTTTACTTTGAGGGTGCCAGAGCACTGGGACAGGCTGCCCAGAGAGGTTGTGGCGTCTCCTCTGGATATGTTCAAAGCCCACGTGGATGCATTCCTGAGCAATCTGCTGTAGGTGAACCTGCTTTAGCAGGTGAGTTGGAGCAAATGATCTCCAGAGGCTTACTTCCAACCCCACCATTCTGTGATCTGTTGCCAAACTGGTGTGGTTTATCGTCTGTAATAAATGCAATCCATGTTATAGGGTGTTGTACATTTGAGAACTTTTTCTATTAGTTCTGAATCTTTTGGCTGTTGGGCCAACTTCTATAAAATTGAGAGATTCAAAGTCAGGTAATTAATATGGAAAATAGAGTGCTCTGCCATGAAATATGTCTCTGTAAAGGGTGTACATATAGAAGAAAGAGAAACCTTTTGCAATCTGGTCCCTACGTATTTTAGAGGAGCACTGTATATGTTTGTTTGAGCCCTTAACTTTTAAACTAATTTGAACTGCATGCAGAAAAATCCTGTGAAAATTCTAGCAAGTTCAAGGTATGATGCTAAATTTTGAGAGGACAGCTTAAGAGATGCCACCCTCTGAGAGTGTTTTGCAGTTTCAGTTTTGAATGTCACCATTTTGTGTTTGATTTTGGGAGTCTACATGGAACATCCAAGACTGTCATCTTTTTACTTTCCAGCTACCATTATTGTTTTCCTGTGGTTACTTTTTTGTGGCATTGGCTATCCTGCTTGCTGCTATGAAGCAAAACAAAGCAGATTAAGCGCTTTGCTCAGCTAACACTCTGCCATGTTGGTTCCTTCAATGTGGGATTTCCTCTTTAGCACTTGCCAGTGTGCTGTCGATTTCTAGCAAACTATTCACTTCTGTGGCTGCTTCTATGGTTACGCTCACCTTGGGCTTCCTTAATATTTTTTTTGCCACAAAAAGTGCTGCAACTTCTGTGAAATGGTTAGAAACTTGTCGTAAGAATGTAAGAAACAGAAAATTATTCATCTTGATGCTGCTCTCTGCTGGCTTTGGTTGCTGTTCTGATTTCCCTGAATATGCTGAATTCCCTGGCTGTCTCTGTTCCTATTTTACTTGCATAAGTTCCAAGGTTTTGCTTTTTGCCTAGTTCCTAATTTTCTCAGGTACTTCTTAAAGTAACACCCCAAGCATATACACCAGGGGTGTCAAACTCATTTTCAATAGAGGCCACATCAGTCTCACAGTTGCCTTCAAAGGGCTGAATGTAATTTTAGGACTGTATAAGCGTAACTAGTCCCTGATAAATGCCATCCAAATGTGATCATGCATGTGTCCATTAATCCTAGTGGCTACTATCTTAGTGAATCATTTCAGGCACTCTGTTATAACAAAAATATGTAATGCAACCATCTGCCCCTCAAGATACTCAACAAGTGACATACTTTGGTCTTATTTGTGTTGGTGTAAATCCAGAAACCCTTTATACCCATTAGTGGCTGTAATATAGATTAACTCTGTTTTTTTTAAATGGAGTCATGACTGGGCCAGTTACGTATTGGCTTTGCATCTCAGATGGTGTTACTAGGATAACAGGGACTTCACAAATGCTGTTTTCTCAGGTGGGAGCACTCTGACCATATTTGCCTTATGAAGTTCAAAACTGACAATGTGCTGTAACCTTTAAGTAACAGCTGGCTGATCCTGCCTTTAGAAATACAATCCTGGCTTATGTACCTTGTGAAGCTGTGTTTTTAGCACATACATTAAATTTTGTTCTCAGCTATGTTCAGATAGCATTGTAGAGGAGTCACTTGGAGCAATATTTGGCTTCATTCTTGAGATGACAGTGGGTATAATTTGAAGCAGAATTTAAGATGTACCATCCCATTACTAAAACAGAAAAAAATACTTTAATATTTGTCATTTGAAATATTTAACAGACTATCTGTGAACTTCAACATGATACCTCCTGACATATCACAGTTTTTCTTTGACATGTGTAAACAATAAAACAAACATGATTGAAAAACCTGTTCAGATTTGAAAGATTAAATATCAGTAATTAACAACAGAATGAATTATTCAAATCTTGCTTTTCAATGATAGAGCACATCATATGAAAAAGCTAATGTTTCTAATGGCTCTGCTGCTACTGCTATCACGGAATCAAACAAATGCAAAAAGAGGTGCTTATCTATTTCTGCTCATGGCATAAGGCCTCCTGAAGAGCACAGTTTTGCTGCTGTACAATCAAGATAAATGAAAATGAAGACTTAGTTGGTAATGCTTGGGGTCTTAGGTCTTTGGGGAGAACATCCTTGTGATCTGTTTCTCTGTGGCTTACAAGGAAAGACCTGAGTCTAGGTGGCGACAAGGGAAGAAAGGACTTCCTGGGAGATACATTTGCTTCTGTGAACAGATTAACAGGATGGGTAATTAAAATTACTGAGTGTTAAGTAGCTTAAGAACAGCCCATCTTTTCAGTTGGATATGCATTATTCTGAATGTACACTTATGTGTTGACCTAGTATAGTAATTTCTATTAAAAACTTCTGCGTTAGCTTTCGGTATAAAACTAGTGAAGCTTCTGGAAAGGGAGCTAGTGGGAGAGTGTGAGACAGATGGTATTCACCCACCAAATGCAGAAACTATATATGTATTCTTGAGCTCCACCTACAGGCAAATTAATGCTGTGTGTAAGCATGGGTAGGTTTACGTGGGCACCATGCCCACCACTAACGCCTGCATATTTTCACAGCGTGGTTGTGTTAGAGTGGTGCTCTGGGGGCTGCTAGTCTCTGTTTCTCAGCATAGCCTTGAGCACTGTGCTGATAACTTCATATTGCTGGCAGTGCTGCTGCTGGTACGTTCAAGGCTATCTTGGATATCTGTGTCTGACTTTCTCTTGCACATAGATGTGCCTGGCCTTGACAGGTTTGCATGGAAAGCAGGTGCAGGTTGAGAAGCTGCCTTGGACAAATCACTTCATTTTTTCCTGCCTATCTTGTATGTGAGCTGAAGATAATGCTGTTCAAATTGCTTCAAAAATTTAGGCACAAAGGGTGCTACATAAAAGCATCAGCAGTTTCAATGAAATACCCTGCGTGATGATGGGGGTGGCGACAGAGGTCCAATGTCCAGGTGGACTGTGTCCAACTAAGATGATGGGCCTCTAAATTTAGAGGAACTGCCTTTTGGAAGGGGCACTGCTCTTCTTTCTAAACTGTATGGTGGTTCTTAGACACAGTCTAAAAGGCTCAAAATGTGGTCAGACTCTAACTTCCCAAACTCCTGTAAAATCTCCCCCCTTTACCTCCTTTTAAACAAGTTTCCTTCCTCTTCTCCGTTCACAGCATGTACGTGTATACCTAGCAGTAATTAGACAAAGCAGGAAAGTTCAAGCTTTTACCACTGTCATTTTCTCAGGCTGGTATAAAGAACCCCCAGGCTGTATTTTATGCCTTCTGATGCCGAGTTCCCTACTGAGGAGGTTGGTAAGAGTGATTCCTCTGCCATGGGCACCCCCAGGCCCCTGGAGAAAGGAGGGGTTAGCAATTCCTTCTTCTCAAAGTCACTAGATGATGTTACTCCTTAAGGTGATAGAGGCAGGGTAGGAGAAAAGAGAGGTTATCCCTGGGGTTGTCTGCTCACTAACTGCATCAGCTGCTGTGCTTCCATCTGAGCAGGTGTTGAATTACTATTCTATGACTTTTGAGTTTTATCACCTTTTTCCATCCCCCCTTTTTCCCCTCCCCCAATATGGTACTTTACACCTTGCCCTTGTCTTTTGCCCCAGTGCTTTAAGGATTAAGCTGAGTGAAATAACCCCAGATCTAAGAATCTGGAGGAAGATTTAACTTGTTTTGTTGGAATCTTCTGTTACAGATGCTGGAAATACCATAATTTTGACTTTTTTCTTTTTTAATTGCCCCAGATTTATTTACTTGCTATAAAGCGTATGCTTAATATAGACTACTGTACTGTTAATCAGCAGCAAACACACTAAGCCGATGTGGACCATGTGTGCAGAGAAAAATCAAATGGATGAAGACATAATCAGAGCTATTCTTCTGCTCAGAGTGAATATTAACAACAGTGTTTTATGATAAACTATAATTGAGGAGATTAACTTACTGGGAAAAATCATCTTCCTTGACAAATGAGCACATGTTGCTGTTTCATCAGGTGCTGACAGAAGCAATATTAGCTAGTTTTCAGTAAGCCTGCCTGCATGTGTCTCTAAAAGGGTATTTTATGATTCAAAAGAATATATTTGTGAAAGTGTTTCAGATTCCAATTTGGTTTCCCCATTTGCCTTCTTTTCTTAGAGAGTTAAACAGGTTTCGTCTCTAGCTCTATTCGCATTTTTGCAGCTACAATCATAGCCTATATACATATTTATCTGTACTCATACATATTTAGCTAAATGTGCCTTGCCAATTGCAATATTATCACAAGCTTTTATGTGAAGGTAAGCCTGATTTTTTGGTCCAAATTCATATGTAGATTATTGTCTTTTATTTTTGTATATCTGAATCTGGGTAATTCTGTTGGCGTCAGTGCCAATACATCTCAGTTTCACAGTTGAAATAGAGAGAAGCAGAGTGTGAGTCTTAATCTGTTTTGTTGTTCTGTTGCATTTGGAATAGAGTAAAGAACTTTAGTCCAGATTTGGCATTACAATGAAAATGTTAATGTAAAAAAAAAAAAAAAAATTGACCCCAAACCAAAAAAAAAGTACACCTTTTGTTGTCGAGAATGGAAGTAAGGTAGCATTAGAAAGCATTGGTTTCACATAGGATTATACAGAAGAAAAATTGTCTGTGTTATTTTGAAGGTTTTTTGATTTTTCCAGTGGAATCTGCTCTGTGCATGGAAATGAAATTGATATAGCAACAACAGAAGCAGGAACTGACCACTATGAATTCATGTAATATCAGAAAGAAAACAAACAGGAAAAAAAATGCAGTTGATGGATGCAAAGATGGAAATGGGTGAGATCCTTGTTCCATAAAACAAATCCCAGTAACTTTATTTGGGCTGTGGTGATTCATCTGCCTTCAGAAGTTTCTCAACAACGACGACTGTTGCATTTTGTTTTTGAAACTCACATGCTCCTGCTGAAACTGCCTTTGAATCAACATGGAATTTGGCTTATCAGACTGTGTTGGGGAAGCCAGCAGTTTTTGTTATGCCAGATTGCATCTGGATTAAAAACTAAAGAAAACTACAGTGACACATGGTGAAAAGAAAAAGACAAGCTTTATTGGCTTCAGTGAAATCTCATAATCAGATAAATGTTTCATACTTTGGTTATTATCATTATTTAAGCAGTAATTATATTCATTAAATGTGAGCTTTAAAGTTAATGTTGTCAGAGATATTTCAAGTAGTGGAGATGTACATGTAAGTCACTTCGTTTTGAGGTATCTTCTGATCCTCATAAGAATTTATTATGTTTTTTTGATGTGTTTTTGTGACAATCGGGATGGAGAAAGAGACTATTTTGTCCAGAAGCCACAAATACAAAACAGTTTTATTTGTGATCATGTCTTAGGAGGACATCAATGCAGTGTCTTAAGCCAGTATGGTTTTACTGAGCAGTTGTTTATTTATCTCTCCCTTATGAAAAACTGAATGCTCTTTAAGTGTACATTAGTAGTCTGGATAGAAAATTAGTAAGTAAAAGTTCATATTGTTACAGGAGGTTAAGTTTGATTAAATTTATTCTCCTTCCTGAAAGGACTCTGACCATCAGTCTTGTAACTCTTTCTTGACAAGGATAAAGGGCACCTCAGTCCTGCAAATTGAAAACTAACTTAGAAACTGGATGATTGCAAATATCCTCTCCTGAACATTTGTCAAAAGCATAGCCGTGGAAATTAGCTGTTTCTAGCTAATCATAACTAGATCATAAAGAACGTCAGTTTGATGGGGATGAGGGAAGAAAGGGGCAGGAATGGGACTGTCAGAGTGACTTTTGAGAATGGCGTCTGGCAAAAAAGCAATTAGGGTTATTTGGACAGCTTGCCCAGAACAACGTATTTCTAGCCTTTATCATTAACAGAAGGAGTAGCTGCCTGTGCTAGATATAGTTTTGTGTAAAGCTATCAGGATCATGCTACGAAAAATACACAACATGTTTGAGCAAGCTGGTGTAAATTTTAAAACTGAATGTGTAATTCTAGTCTAATAAGTAGGTGGGTTATTCAGAACAATACTTAAGTATTAATATTTCTTTTAAAAGTGGCACATCAGTTTGCATTTTGTGTTAAATCTGACTTTATCACTGCCAGTGCTATGTGCACTGGAGGGCTGAGGGCTGAGATGTTTTGACTCTAAGAAAACAGTGTCAGAGTTGCAAGGGTCTTGCAGATATGAGAAAAGACAGAGCAGGAAAAATAAGTGTTCTGGAATCTCAAAGGTTTGTCCCAGTTTTATGAAAAAAGCAAAGCCAAGTGAGATGGCCAAGTCCTAGAGCATCCCACCACCACAGTTAATATGCCATTGGTTGATGACAGTGATGCTGGTGTGAATGCCCATACGAAGCACCCCTAGGCTTAGTTTGCAGATGAAATTAAGGAAATTCAGTTCTGTGAAAACTGCTGGGAAGACCAGATTAAACAATTGCCTTATACTAGAGTTTTTAAAAAGGACTGGTTGGTGGAAGTGGAACAACAACTCATACAATGTAGAATGATCTGGGATGCTGCAGGAAGGAGGTTTCCCTCTACTTCCTTAGCTCCAACTGATTCCAGAGCACAGCTGGCCTGCCTGAGTGCATGTAGGTTCCTCCCCAAGTTAAAGGGTTTGCTCTGCTACTTTTCTGTAATTCTGAAGCTCTTCTGAGGCTTTCCATAAATGACAGTAGAATTCATCAGACTCTTACTTCATTCTTCAGAAAAATGGTCACTATTGGTATGCATGAGGATCTGGGATTGCCTCCCACTAACACAACACTTTGTTGTAATGATTCAAGGTAAACACAGATCATCATCTATCACCAACACAGATACAGAGCTTGGGATTTTTGTTGTTCTTGCCTTTTTTTCAGATGAGTTTAACATGCCCTATCATTTTTCTTTTGCAGTCAGGGTTGATCTTCCTGCCACTTTCCCAGTGATCAGATGGTACTGTGGTCACAGAGTGTGCAGGCTTACCTTGGGTTAAACTATTTCCTCTATTTCAGATTTTGTGCAGACTGGATTTAAATTCAACAGTGTTTGCTTAGGATTCTGTGCTCAGCACCTTATATTAGACAAGAAGCAGCCCTGCATTTAAATTATTCAGTCTTTAGAACTGATGAAAATTGTCAATCACTTTCTAGCATATTTAACTTATCCTAAAGGATGCTTAGAGGTGCAAAAATTCACATCCAGTTGCATTTATAGATCATTTGGCTTGTTTTGTCACTGACTGTCCTCCTTGCCTTCTGATGTATTCTTGTGCTGCCTTGCAGAGAGAAATCAGTTTTGGGGTATTAAAATAATAAATTCTATTCTCTTCAAATTGACCAGACTGACAACAACAAAAAAAAATAGCACGGAGGCACACAAGTCTTATTCTGATAGTAAAATACAGTAGCTGGCTTATCCTGCCTAATACAGGAGAAACACCACTGTGTCAGGTTATTCAGTTAGTGCTAACTGTGAAGTTGGTAAGTATTATAATCGTTTGATATTTATCTTCTGTTCAGGGATGAGGAGGTGATGTTAATTATGAAGTGACAACAGGGCTGAAGTGGGGGTAAATCTTGCAGGGTGTGTACGACAGATCTGAAAGGAACATCTGCCTTTCCCATCCTGCAGTGTAAAAATGCTTCCACCCCACATCAGGATAACAGCTGGAGCCTCCCAGTGTTTGATTCAAATAAATAAGTAAAAGGTTTGCAGGATCCTCCCAGGACCAGCCTTTTCAGAAGTCACCCTGGGCTGCAAGGCCAGGGCCTGTTTGGAGTGGGAGAGGGATGCAAGGGTGGCCAGCTGTGGCAGCGTGCCCCAGGTGTCCAGGGAGCATAAGGGACAAGGATAACGGACAGTTAACAAGGCTGCATGGGGACCCAGGTCAGCACCTCAAGGGTGCCTAGGGCATGGGGAAGGTGTGGGTTGCCAGAGGCAGTGCTGCCCCTGAAACAGAGGTTGGTCTGTTGGGGCTGGAAGCTGGCAGGTGCCATGTTTGCTGGCCTGGGGCTCAGCAGAGCAGAAGGGGCTGGCAAACATTGGTGTGGTTTCATTTGGAGACTTGCAGCCTGCTCTGGTGTTTGCAAGAACACTTTGGTCAAGGCAGCCCTGTTTCTCCCTCCAAAGGGAAGCCCCATTAGTCATGTCAGCCAAACAACAGGGGGAGAGGTTTGTGCTCTTGGACTTGTTCTGGGTTTGCTGCTACTTCAGTCAGAAGAAACGGTCCCAGAGAAGTGACTGGTAGACTGAAAGTCATGTTCATTCATTACACATTTACCCTTCTGCAGGTGAAGATCATCCATCAAATGAAAAGGTTGTCTTCATGCCGTGTCGCAGTCCTGAAACTAGATAGACTTAAAGACATTTGGTGGTCTCTATACAGCAACATCCTTTACTAGAAAGAGGCTTGGAAGAGTCATGATTGAAGTATCACTATTGAGTAGTGATTTATTGAGATAACACTATGAAAATCTTTAAGTGAAAAACCATCTAAGTGAAACTGCCATATTCCATGCCACTCATAGGGACAGTATCACGGTATGCTAGGGATTGGAAGGGACCTCAAAAGCTCATCTAGTCCAATCCCCCTGCTGGAGCAGGAACACCTAGATGAGTTTACACAGGAAGGCATCCAGATGAGTTTTGAATGTCTCCAGTGAAGGAGACTCCACAACCCCCCTGGGCAGCCTGTTCCAGTGCTCTGTCACCCTCACTGTGAAGAAGTTTCTTCTCATATTTAAGTGGAACCTCTTGTGTTACAGCTTGATTCCATTACCCCTTGTCTTACTGTTGGTTGCCACTGAGAAGAACCTGGCTCCATCCTTGTGACACTCCCCCTTTATATATTTATAAACATTAATGAGGTCACCCCTCAGTCTCCTCTTCTCCAAACTAAAGAGACCCAGCTCCCTCAGTTTTTCCTCATAAGGGAGATGCTCCACTCCCTTAATCATCTTTACACTGGACTCTCTCCAGCAGCTCTCTGTCCTTCTTGAATGGAGGGGCCCAGTAGATTCATACAGTTTCATGCTGAAGTGCTTTTACTGAGCTGGCGGTTCCTTTGGCCTTCCATGGTGATAGGAAGTTCTGTGAGAACTTCCTTATGGGCTTTGGGGGGGAAAAAAAAAAATAAATAAAATAAAAAAAAAGAGGAGGTAGAAATACCAGCCTCTGACCAGACCTACATCCATATACATCCAGAAGAACGGTAGACAGAATACATTTTCCTCCGTCATATCTAGTAGAAGCTTTCCTTAGTGCTGCTGACCGAGGGACTGAAATTCCATGTTATGCATTTGGGTTTTTTTACATCATGCAGGTCTCTGTACCTTTTTACTTTTTACTTCTTGTGAACCTGGATCACTTTGTTTTGAAATATCATCTTCTGCCTGACTCAGCAGCTATCTGCATGGTAAATTTGAGGGACAGGTGAGGTGACTGCTTTTTATCTAGCAAAAATTTAATGAGGTATGCATTTCTCTCAGCTCTTAGTGGGAATAAAACTTTCTTTGTAAAAACCTCTGAGAAATTTATCCAACCGAGAGTTGTCGGATTTATGCAGGCTTTTTCACTCATTTGCTGGCTTAAAAGAAATTCAGGCCTAGCAGTCAGGTATCCCACATAGATGTGCGATACACCCTAGAGGACTATGAAGCCAACGGATAGTTATTTATTTATCATGCCAGGCATTTTATCCATGATACAAAATAATCCTAATTTTTAATGCTTTCAGAAACTGACATATAAAGCACTTCTGCAAAATCAAAGCATCCGCATTAAAAATAAGTTGCCAAGCACGTTTAGATCTCTATTTTTCTTGCTTTATAATAAATAGTTTGAAATACTTTTCTATTTTATAGATCTATTTTTTATGTTTATAAATGAAGGATTATAAGTTTGTAACTTGAATATAAGATTGTGGTTTCCTCATCGAGGTTCGGTCCTAAAATATTTTTTGATGATTTTGAATTTTATCGGGTGAAATTAAGTAAAGGAATATGGTATTGAATATTCAAAACTAAATGTAGTGTGATATCTTGGGAAATAGCTTACAATGTGTATACCTGACTATTTCGCTGCTGAGGTATCACTGTGTTGCCCACATTGGCCTTCTCACAAATGTGTATACTAGGGCAAGGTTTAGAAGAACCAGACTTGTAGGGAAGCAATGCACAGCTATAAGTTAAAGCCTTGGATGTAACCTGAAAAGGGCTGCAGTGTCTCCGCTGAGACCTGAATATACAGCGATGTCTTGGGGAAGGTACGTGCGTGTTTGCAAGCTGTTTTGGTGTTAGAGCAGGTGTGCCAGGATGATGGGCTGTGTAACTAAAATGGTCTTAATGCTTGCTGATTTGGGAAACGTGCAGCAGTTCACTGAGGTCACTTCAATAAAGGGTAGCATTTTATCCCTCATTATCCATGATCAGTTAATGAATATAGAGACGTGAGTTTCTTCCTGTGCATGGATTGATTAGCTCTATCATCACTGCAAGGCAGTAACTGGTCTTTTCGTTTTTAAGAAGGTCCAAAACTAAATCTTCTGTTTCACTGGCACGTGGCCAAAACGCAGACCTGGATTAGAGTGAACAAACAACTTTTGTGCGTCCCTGATTTTCTTGCAGTCAGTTTTGCTGGGAAATAGGAATGGGAAGCTTGGTCTGCACGAGAACTGAGAAACCACATATACCTGCTGCAGGCGTTTGTCTGCTCAGCATGTACTTACCCTCCTGCTCAGCTGCAGGGGAAAAAAGTCTTGGTGAAAAGATGCATGTGCAGAGATATTCCAGCTGTCTCTGCACAGTCCAGCTCCAGGAGCATTAGCATGGAGTGGTATTAGCTGGGGCAGACTGGGGCTGTAGTCTGGTTACTCCCTGTAAGGTAGTTGGGGTTTGCTGGCAGGGCTCTGCAGCTCATGCTCAGATCTGCTGCAGTGGCTGTGGTTACCAGTACCCAAGCTGGCATATTCAGAGAGGGCTTCAGTCACACTTTTGGGGTGTAGTCAAACCTCTTAGACGTTTGTAAAGGTGTGTGTGGCTTTGCATATGTGTGTGAGCAATTTGCTGCAGATGACTAACAATAAGAGATACTGCATCCCAAGATACAAACTTTTCCAAATTTGTCCCAGAGGTATGCTTACTGTCTCTGTCCTGGGGTTTATTAATGACAGAGATATTTATGGTGCCTTGATTCTCCACTGTTGCACAGGGGAGTGAGTGATATTTTCAGGACTAAAACATTAAATCGTATTGAACATTGCAATTTGCATGAATGTTAATCTTCTGCAGCTCAGTTGTGCTGTGATGACTCACATTTTAGTTGTTGCTGCTTAGCTGACTGCAAAATGTTACAGTAATACCATGTCATTAACTACTAATATGATAATTTGGAAAGTATGCAGCTCTAAGACTTAATTCTTACAGTTTCCTGTTTTCTTATGTCTGAAGAATGGTATTTCACAATGCATCTAGGAACAATTTAAGCCCTCTGTCTTACAGGAATTGGGTTTTTGTTTGCTCAATCACACCAGTTTTCTCCTTGTACTTGAATTTTTTTGAACTAGGGTAAATTACAAATATATTTCTTGTTTTCCTTTCCTTTTGTTAGGACAAGAGAAAACCTGTGACAAAAGATGTGGCTTTTTTGGAAAATGTACTTAGTGCCATGTGTGCATTGAAGGAGACTTAAATATTTTGCCTTCTACAATACAGATATAGTAATGAAACTTCAAAGAACAAAATAATTGTCTCCATTTTTTTGTTTGCCTGAAGTATTTGTATTTCCAGACTGAGTACAAAAATACATGTAGCTGAAGAGTGGCATAGTCCTTCAGAAAAATTAGTCTGTTTACAATTTTGTGTATCCTAGGGTATTTTTAGAAGTTCATCAAAGAATTTATCATCTGCTTGAGGGAACTAACTTGGGCTAGTTAAGACTACATTTTAGCATTATTTTTCTCAGACAGTTGGGTTTTCAATGAATTCCCTCGCATGCTACTTCAGGATATTTAGGAAAAAAAAAAAATCAGATGACCAAAGGTATAATCATCTATTTTTTTCCTTTTTTTTTTTTTCCTCCCCTCCTCAAGATGCAAACTGAAATACTTGTTTCAAAATACTGCTGCCATGTCCCTGGTCAACTGCAGCATGGCACTGGCTTCTGTTGGCTTCTATATTCCCCTACAGACTTTGATCTATAAGAGGGCTTGCCATCCCCAGACCATACTCTAGCAAGGTACCCTGTGTTTTGCTCCTGGTCTGGTTTTGGCTGGGATAGAGTTAATTTTCTTCAGAGTAGCTAGCATGAGGGTATGTTTTGGATTTGTAGTGAAAACAATGTTAACACAGGGATGTTTTAGATATTGCTGAGCAGGGCTTACACAGAGTCAAGGGCTTTTATGCCTCTCACACCACCTCACCAGAGAGTAGGCTAGAAGTGCACAAGAAGTTGGGAGGGGACATAGCCAGGATAGCTGACTCCAACTAACTAGTATTGCGGTGTGCAAATGGTTTAAAAGGTTTGGGACTGAAGTCATTCAAAATAGCATCCCATATTTTGCTTGCTGTGTCCTGAAGAGTTTAAGAAGGCATAGTGGTTTGGTGGTTTGTTTTTTTTCTGATTTAGTAGGAATCACTAGGAAAGATAAACTAATTAGAACTTAAACTTCTTAGAACAGTGATTTGAATTCACGTGAGATCAGGGAAACCTTTGTGTGTTTATTTTTTTAAGTACAAAATATTTAAATTGAAAACTTGGGGAAAAATAAGCAGACTTCAGATAACCTGGAAACACAGGAAAACAGTAGTGTTTTTTTTTTTTCTCCAAGACCAGTAACATTACATAATAAAAAGGCAATGTTTATTGACTTGAGGCAGAACTATGTGGATTCCCAATGGTTATTTTTAAATGCCTACACTGGAATGCCTACAACAGACAGATTTAACTGTTTCAGGTTTTACTATACATATTTCACACAGTGTTCATTCTGATGACTCCTGTTCCAATTAACATCTTCATTTTTTTTTGTTTAATGAATAATCTATTACTCTAGAGTTCTGCTTAGCAAGACACAGAACATAAGCTGTAGCTTGTTGAGTGAACCTTGCAAACTCAGACCTATCCCAATAGTATCAGCCATGTTATTTGGTTTACCTTCAGCTGTGCATGTCTTTGAGGTTTTAATAGAAACCTGCCAGAAACTGTTGACTAGGAACAGTACTGCATTTCTTCAACATCTCCCATCTCAGTACCTTATTTATAGTTAGATCTTTGTGTTTAGGCTGAAAGAGGCTGTCTTGAGGTTTATGGAATGTGATTTGACAACAGAAAAAACAAACAAACAAAAAACCACAAGTAAACAAAAAACAACACCACTCAACAACCTAAAGTGTGCTATTGTGAGGTTGGATAAAGTCTTGAAATCCCCTCAGGGGTACTGTCAGAAAACAATTCAATGGCTTGGTGTTACAAACCCAGCTGTTACTGCAGTGCCCTCATTGCTCTGCAGCCGTGGTGGGTTATGACCTTACTAGTGACTAAAGTGTGATTTATTCATCAGCAAAAACATTTAAGTGTGAAGTGCACACAGTTTTTGGAAACCACTAATTAAAATCAAACACTTTTAACTTTGGAAAGTCTTGTAGGTGTTTAAAGTTGCATCAAAAAGACTAGTAATTTTTGTCACTGAGATTGTTATCACTGAGGTTTTGACCTACAATTTTCAAAAGGAATAAGGGTCAAATTTCACCTAACTTTCACAAACGTGTCTATGATACCTGAAAATTATTTGTGAAGCTTTCTGTTCTAGGAAATATTTTATTGACTTTAACTTGCTGGTGCAACTGTGTAGTTCTGAGAGACAATTTATAGAGCTGTAGTACTTAGGTTTGAAAACCTTCCTGATTTGTTTTATGGTACTAGACAATGTAAATAGAGGCTGCAGGATAGATGGGACAGAGGAAGGGACAGAACTCATTTTTAAATGAAGTTAATTTTATTTCAACACAAAAACTAACAGTAATCACTGTTACTAAAGATTAGGAAAAAAGTGAATAAGAGCCCTCTGGATATGAAGAATATGGTCTTGTAAACTGAGGAGAGAAGCATTCTTGGGTTGTATCTGAAGTCCTCTTTCACTTAAAGATATTACATTTATAACACATTAGAGAATCTTTTAAAAGCTTTGCATTGGTTTTGCACTTGAAGTATAAGGTAGAAGGACTTTATGTATTATTAACATTTTACAGGGAATTATCTTTCCCATTTGATATTGTAGGCTCTCTTTCAAGGAAAATCTGTATTGAAGTATCCTGATAAGTTTTCTTTCCCTATTGTCTTTTTCAGCAGCACAATGCAGGTTTTGGAGCCAAATGAAATGAAAAGTAATAATGCTTTAAGCCATCTTTGTGTTTTCCTGATGTAGAGATGCTTTGAGTGCAGTAAGGGACTCTAGGGTCAACTGTCGAGCTCTGGACACCTCTGCAAACTGTAGTAGTCTCTCTGGAACCACCCTTCATGGCTTTGACCAAGCTACAGTCTTCACGATGCTGAGTGCTGTGGCCCTCTCCGTACGCTGGTTCTTGTAGCAGTATCTGTGCAGGGCAGCTTGTAAGTCATCTTCTAAAGTTTCTGGGAAAAGGAAATTTTTTCCTTTTAACCAAAGACTTTTGGCCTGTCTTCGCAGCACTTAGGCTTGCATTAAGCACCACCATTGTGTCTGTGTCTTTTTCTCAAAGAACTTCTGTAGCAGTTTTTTTGAATACTTGTTCATTAACAGAGCTACGTTTTCAGATGTCTTCAGCTCCCCACAGTAAACGTGAAATGTCTTTGCTTAGGGCTGAATTTGCTGCTCTTGTTTTTTTGGCTTTTGTTCTCTTCTAGACCAGTCTCAGGCTAAATGAAGATCAAAACCACAATGTTTGATGACAGACTGTTTGATGACAGACTGTTTGATGACAGACTGTTTGATGACAGACTAGTTTGTTTTGTGGATAGATACAAAAGAGAACTCTTATTCTTAAAAGTTTCAATATTGGTTTAGATTATGCTGTCACTTGTGTTTGGTTAAAAAAAAAAAAACAAAACACAAACACACACAAAAAAACCAAACCCACAGAAAAAAACCAAACACCACCCCACCTAGCATCTGTTCAGTAGCTAAAGAACTACTCTTTTTTGAACACCACTGGTGTGACTCCTAAGGCAGCATAGAGGTTACAGAACCTTCATTTTTTAGTCCAAGATACAAGGTTTTATGTTAACAGCGCCAGATTTTCTTAATCTTTATTTTGTTCTTCCTAGAATGCATTTCTTTTGGAAAGGACAGTAAGAAATTTCTAACTTTGTATAGATCTTGTTTCCAAATTTTATATCTTGTTGAAGGTTCTTAATAATTATCTTATTAAAACAGGAGGTATGGCAGTGACAAGAATATTCCATCAGGAAAACTCTTGATACATAAACATTTATGAGACATATAGAACTCTGTTTTAGAATTTGTGTCTTAATGTATATGTGGTTGATTTATGTTTCAAAATAGAATTAATTAGGCTGTTACATGAAGAATAGCAAAATAGCAGGCTTTTAGGGGATTCAGAATCCTCTTAAGCCAAGCCATTAAAAAAAAGACGAAACAGACCTGTATTTAGAATTTCTAAGCGTATCATAACTCTATCCTGGATCACCAATTCCCATGCAGTAGTTCCCCTCAAAACACAGAAATCCTATCCTGTTTTGTTATAAACTAATGGACTCTGATGTCATCGGACCATTGCACTTCGTATTTTCTTTCTCTGAATGTTCATTGTGGAAATATCTGAGTACATGTCAGATACCGAGGAAGAAAGTTTTTTTCCCATTCTTCCTGCTTTCCTCCTGAAAATAAGTGATTTGGATCTGGAGCAGCAGTGTGGGTGCAGTTGCAGTTTGGGAATGGGAAAATGTTCTCCAGTTTCAGTTCCAGGGATATTTGTGATGTTCTCCCACCATTAAGGATGAGAACAAGTGCCCATCCCTGTTCTTGCTAATCTGTTACTGGCATGGGATTATGCTCCCTCAAGGTGACGATGTTTTGGGGCAAGATAGGAAGCTGTGCTACCCACCGCAGGTAACAGGGACCCAGCTCTGCGCCAAGGCAGCCCCCATCTGACAGATGTTCAAATAGATGTGGATGTGGACTGATTTCTTCCAGGGCCAGCTCTGGGGTGGAAGCAGTATAGGCCCTGTTGCGCAGTGTGAAGCCTGAGGGAATAAACTTGCCCGGGATCCAAGGTGGCTGCATACACACCCACAGCAGGGGTGTCTGTGCTGTGCTGCTTTTCAGAAGTCAGTATGGGCATAACGAGGTGGCTTTGTATGGAGACAGCAGTGGTCCTCAACCACCTGTGCTCACATCAGCTGTCTGATTTGGCCCAGCCTCTTTCCTCAAGAGCTACTTCAGTACCTAAGGCACCATGCACCCTAGTGCTGCTGTTTCTTGATGTTTATTTCTTTCGTGAAATGAATCGTGCTGTAGATATGTGGGACATCTCGGTTCCTGTGCAAAAATCAGGCTGGACCCCCATAGTGGTTGTTAGATCAGATGCAGCACAGTGGGGAGAAGGAGGAAAGAAATAGGCAGAGAGCAGAGAGAGAAAAAAAAAACCAGGTGGGGAGGAAGCATGTTGTTTCATACGAGGGAGTCCTGCTAAAACATCCAACCAGAACCCATGACTACAGGCTGGGAAACATTGGTAGGAGGGGGCAGAGCTAAAAACTGAATCAGTACTATTAACATAAAAAAAAAAAAAAATCAGTTGAATACTTTCAGCAGACTGTTGAACACATATGAGAATTTAAAGACTTCTGGAAAGTAACAGACAGTTAAGGCAAATACCTCTTTTTAGATTATCTTACACTTGTAGAGCTGGAAACTTCCCTGGTTGACAACGCAGAGGAATATTGATAGGCCCGGAGAGGAAACTCTGCCTGTCTTAACTGTGACAAAATCTTTGAAAGGAGACACAGGAATAACATCAGCATTTTCAGAAAGGAGAACAACACTCTGGAGTCCTGAAAATGTTTCTGAAAACTCCCCAGTGGAGGAGGTATGAGGAGTTTAAAGAGGCCATATGAATTCACAGAAGGGAACTAGGTTGTCCTTTCTCCTTTTCTGTAAGCTGGGGCGTTACCTGTGGGAAGCCATTTTCTCAGTAAGCTGGCAAACTGCTTTAGGAGGTGAATAATTAACATGAGGGAAGAGGGCAGCATTCGGTGATGGGGTCAGTTCCAGCAAGAAGCCAGCACTTCCCTACAAAGGGCTGAAGACCTTTTTAGGGACAGGGTCCAGATACATGGCTGTTGGCATTTTGGGCTCTTATATCAGCTGCCATATAACCCAAGATCTGATTGTGTACGTGAAGCTTGAAATTTATCCTAAGAACAATCATTGCTCTATAAGGTAATTATCCTGACTCAGAGCTCTGAAAGCATGGCCAAAGAACAGCAATTGTTAGTGCTTCAGAGACGAGAGAGAGACTTTTTTTGGTAATAGGTAATGGAAGTAAAATATGCCATTGTGGGAAATGGAGATCCTGGAATGTTAATGTTGAAAAGCTTGGAGGCTTCTTGCAGAAGAATCCCATGTGGAAAGCCCAACTGATCCTGGTATCAGTACTACACCCAGGAATTCAAGCCTTGGAATCAGCTATGTGTTTCACATGTGAAATGAGAAAGCCATTTTTCTGTTCAGTTTCGTGTTCTATAATATTTAAACACATCCCTGCATGACATGCACAATCAAAATGTGTGTGACCAGTGGCTGAAATGTGTATTTTTGTGCCTTAAACTATGCTCATAACATTGTCGCTGGGTGATGAAACCATTTTTTTTTTCAAGGATAGAAAGGATTGTGGGAAGACAGGAGGGAGGGAATGGTATTTTCAGCAGGTACAAACATATCTTTTACATATGTGTGCGTACTTTATAAAAAGACGTGAACACTTGGGTGTTAAATTCTTGATGTGGACTTGCAGTGTTTGATCAAGCGGTGTATACTGGTTACTTGCAATAAAGTATTACCTTCCAGCTTATCAGCAAGGAGAGAGCAAAATCTAACAAAATCTAATATTAGGGGAGTGACTCCTGCATTTGCTATATATTTATTCATTTCCATTTCTTTCAATAAATGCTTTAGCTTTTTCTGTTAAAATGGTTCTCATAGATTTTCTTTTTTTCTTTTTTTCACATTCTATTATGAATTCAAATACATAGTGGCATTTGCAGGCTCTTGACAGAATCAGATTAAGGCATACCATGCTTGATGGACCTGTAAACAAAGAGTTCTACTCTGACCACTGTTTCAATCAATGAATATCCATCAAATAATAGGGCAAGAAAAAATAATGCTTTTTTTCCTCAGTTGTGCTGGGTTGTCTGAGGGGTAGGGATGGGGAAATGTACTTGAAATATTTTTGTGTTTAAAAAAAAAAAAATAAAGCGACCTGTTGTACAAAGTCCTGGTGCATGACTGTTCAAGGAAGGGAGAAGTGAAAACGTTATTCTCATGCACTGACATGCTCTTTTTTTTTCTTAGAGATTTTTGTGATAAAGCTGTTGAAGCATGAATATTTTACCCTCTTTATAATACTTTGCAAAGGAAGCTAATCTAATTTATGTAAAATATTGTTACGGTTGAGTACTTTTTCAAAGATTGTTTGAGCTGGAAGTCAAACTAACAGCTGTTTCTCAGTAATACTGTTGCTGGTTTCTGGGTGTGCAACCACATATAACTGTGTGAAGTCTTTCAGTTGTGCATTTTCCCATACTCTAGGAAAAAATAGTAAATTATGTGAGGCTTTTACTGGTCAGACTTCATATGAGCTTTTGCGAATTCAGGGCTTGAAATGCATACAATTTGGCTTAGCAAAAAGGTACGTTTTCCTGGACTTCTGCAAGTCTAAAAGGAAAACTTTATTTCTTTTTTTTACTTTTAACTGGAAGAGCCAACCAAAAAATTTCTGCACCTGGTAGCAGTGCCTGTGGCAGTAACAATGAATCCATACATGTGCAGTAAGCCAAGATCAGTTTGAAGTGTTTGGCATGTCTAGCATCTACAGTGTAGCAGGATTTCTATTTCTCAGCAAGAAGTCTGTTATCTAATTAATATTCTCTCTATGCTACCTTCTCATCTATTGTAGATTTACAGCTCAGAGTAATGGGAAGTGGCCTTTTTCAATGGTAAGGCCAAGAAGACTCATTCTTTCCTCTTAAACTTGACATATTTATGTGTCTGCTTTTTGTTTCTACCTTCCATTTTTTTTTCCATTTGAATGAAAACACGCTATTGTTTAATCATTCTTGCTTACAAACACTTTTTTTTTAAGCCATGACTACTTCAGTTATGAACACCACTTCTCCAGAGAGGAGTAAATACATATATATATATATATATATATGCCCTTAAAGAACAAGGACAAAACCCAAAACACCACAACAGTTCTGACTTTACAGAAGTGTGAAGCAGAACTGAGTACAGATCTAGTGAAAAGCCTGCTTTGAGGTGGTTTTTTTGTTGTTGTTTGTTTGGGGTTTTGTTTGTTTGGTGTTTATTTTTTTTTTTTAATATTTATTTTTTTCCTCATCTGGTATCAAATTTTTGCCTGGATGGTTTTGTTTCCCCTGCCAGTTTTAACCTTGCCCCAGCCCTACCTTTCCACTGCCAAAAAAGAACTGTGTGTTCTATATCTGTTGCTAGTACCTAATTTTCTTCTTAAAAACAAGTCAGATGAGACCAGAGCAATGCCCATTTATTTTAGACGCTGAAACACATGTGGTGTCATCACTTCATGCATCAGGTAGCTGCTTGTGAACAGTGAGGTCTTATGAAGCTGCTCCCAGATAACACCCACAAGGTATCTGAACTCAGACTGGCATTTCTCTTTACTGCAGATATCACAATGCTCACCCCCTGCCTCCCCTGCAATGAAATGGAGAAAGAAAAGATAAATAAATAAAAAGCTGAGGAGAACACTTGAAACCTTGGTATTTATTTGAAAAAGCCAAAACATGTAGCCCTTATTTTTGCTGAGGAAATCTTCTAAACGTGGGAGAGCAAATCCAAGACACTTGGAAACACGAAGGCAATTGAAAGGAACTCTGAATTTTAGAAATATCTGATTTAACAAATGTAGCAATTTGAGGTGTATATTCTCAGCATCTCTTCCATCAGCAGTATCGTTCCTGTAATGAGCACCACTGCTCAAGGTAAGATGCACAGGCACTTACCTTGGAAGATACTGAGCACCTGGGGAGGAGGCTCCTAGAAATTCTGCTGGTTCTTTCAGCCAGGAAAGTACAGCAGCTGGAAATTAGGTCAGTGCCTCTGAGTATGTTTGGGGATTTGGGAGCTGTGGGAGGTCTCTGAACTGCAAGTGAAAATGGTGCTGTGGCCTCTGCTGTAACAGCATGTTGTTTTTCCCTGTGGAAAAACAGTCTGCAGGCTTCTTTGGAATGACCAAGAGGATCAGGATCCGTGGTTGTGTGACACTGTGTGGGCTGCCTCTTGACTGCACCTTTTCCTGCCTGCCCTTGGATATTTAATTTAATTTACTTTCTACTTGGATTTTGTTTAACAAGTTTGCCTGGCTATAGGAGATGATTTGCTGAATTTAAATAAAAGTTAATATTGGTGTGATTTTCATGTATGTGATATTTCTTGCTGTGACAAACAGTTTTTCAAATACCTGACACTTTGATTCAGCACAATACAAACATTTGTATTAAGGTCATAGTTCGGAGATTTTTTATAAGACATGGCATGTAAAAGTAGGTTGTTTGTTAAAAAATGGTGAAACATTTCCTCAAGATCAAAGACGCTAATACAGCTATTATTTTAAAACAACTTCATGATCGTAATTACATGTTAATTTTTTGTGTAGTTTTCAGTTCTGAAAGAGCATCTAAACCTAAGAAGTTCAGGTGTCTTGTTTTTCCTATATTCTTTGACTCTAGTAAGGGACTGTCTGGGAACTGATGTGCAATAGTGAAGTTAATTGACCTGAAAAGGTGTTTTCAATATTACTAATGAAATTGCTGCAAAAATTAATCACAGGTTTAAACCAGCTTCTCCCAATTTAGGAAGCTGTCCAAGTTGTTAAAATAACAATAGCAGTAGATATTGGAAGATGACAATTTGAGTCATCAAGCACAGGGAGAGGCATCCCACTCTACACACTCCTCTATGTGCAGGAGTTCTGAAGGCGTGTAAATGCTGGGACAGGCTGGGGTAGTTCAGAGGCTGTACAGCCCCCTTTTAAGGGCTCAACCACTAGCCACCTAATGACACAAAAACCTTGAAAGCATCGTCATTTCAGGTTGTCAAAATTCTCTGTATTGGTTTGGAGTAAAGCTCAGCTGCAGGCTTTTAAAAGTCAGCACAGACCAGCTCAAAGTCTCTGCTTTTCAGGCAGCCAAGAATCCAGGGATGGCTGTAGCAGACAGTTGTGTGCTGCCCCCCACTGATGGGGAGCTCGATGGGGAGCACTTCTGATGGGTTTGTAGCACCAGAGCTTCACTGATAGAAAGGCCACTTGTTGTAGGTGTGAGGACTTGTGGACTGAAGAAAATCCTGTGATGTGAAGCCTGCTTAAAGGGAATAGGAAGGCAGAGAGTTTGTCACATCTAAAAACAATAATTTTACTGCTTTGGAAAGTATGCCTAGGAAATAATGTCAAAACTATTAAATGTTGTCCCTATTAAGTCAAAAAGGAGTTTTATGGATGACTTTGGGACTTAAATTTGTGTGGCAGAAATTACTACATGTATATGCTGAGTGCCAGTGTATTAAATTGCTGGTTAAAAGTTTGGTTACTTATCAAATGATGGAACAAAGAGAAGAAATTTTATTCTTTGAGGTGGGGGAAGAAGAGAAGCTTCTGTATGTATTTAACAGCATAACGGTGTGTTTGCTAATTTTAGTGCAATTAGAGCAAATGTTTCAGTATCCACATAGGAGTAAGAACAATGCAAAGAACATTACCTGCCAATGTTGTCTGTTTTGCAATCATTCTCATGGGAATTTTGAGCAGGTAATATATTAAGAAGCATTTGTCAACAAGAAACACCCTAAGATACAGAATTCACAAAAACCACGTATGATTTAGAACTAATTCTTTTTTATTTTATGGTGTTTGTTGTGGTTTTTTTCCCCCACTTCCTTTTATACACAGTACCTTTCTTTCTCCTTTTCTTCTTTGTGGGTTGACCACTTCCATTACTTACTTATTTCTGCTGAGGCTGGTAAGCTGGTTTGATGCATTCAGCAGTCAAAAGTGCAGTTCTGTGAGCATTTGTGTTGGCTGAGTAAGCAAAATGAAAGAGGCTGACTGTGAAAGTGAAAAGGTGATTTACGCCAGCGTCATAGTGCTGTGCAGTAATAAAATACAGGGATTGTTGGACACACATTATATCGCACAATTATATAATTATAAACAATATAATTGGAGGCAGTTGAGCTTGAATGCAGCAGGCTGTTATTTAGCAATCATCTCTTTCAAGGCTCATTAAACACAGATTTATACACAAAATAGAAGCTTTGCTCTATAAAGGCTAAATATGTAGTGGCATTTATTCACCAAAACGTAATACATAGATCTAAAGCCGTCAACATCTATAATGGATTTAGTCAGTGGTTGTAAAAGAAGTTGTTCAGTTGGTATGACAATAACAAGCCCTTTGCCTGTATTTAAGATTTCTTTCTGTGATTTCATTTATATATACATTTTGGAAGGCTAAAGAGCCAGCATATACACCTGTGATCTTGAATTTTGAAATCTGACAAGCAGGTACACTACGAATAGCCAAAGAGTTCTGAAAGGTAACAAAGGTCTCTTAAAAATAATCTATATTTTAGGCATATGTTAACCCTTCAAAATTTTATAATTCTTAAATGATGAAGTAGCTATGGGGAAGAAAATTCAAAAGTGGAAATATTTTATTGCTGGTACTCTAAGTCATTTAGGGTTTTGGTGTGGCTTTTCAACATATTTAATTTTATTACCTGAAGTAAAATAAGTTTTTATTTAAAAAAAAATAAAGGGGGGAGAGAAAAGAAACCCCACAACAAACAAAAAAAACCCACAGAAGAAAGAACCTCTTAAGGTGGGGACATCACAACACATACAGTGGTACAGTCTGACTCAAACTGTTAATAGTTGACATAATCATAGAGCAGTTTGGGTTGGAATGGACCTTCAAAGGTCGTCTACTTCAATGCCCAGAAACACAAGCAAGGAGGTGACAGAAGTTTGGAATAGAAATGTATACATATATAGAACCAAACTTTAGGTGCTTAAGTGTTTTTTGTTAGGCTTATTTGAGTATCTAGAGCTCTCACTGACTTGTAAATGGGGTTGTGAAACACGAGTATAAATAACTAAGAAACATTCTTGAAGAGCCTGCAGGCCTCGTATCTGTGTACAGCTCAGCACTACAAAGCATCTGACCCATATGTGCTAGATAAACTTTTGTATTTGTTTTCAATCTACATGTGAATTTTCAAATGCTTCATTTTGATGCTCTTCCTGACATGTTAGTAGCTCCAGTCTCATTTTGTAATTCTGTGAAGTGTGTCTAATTTTCATTCCTTCTTTAAGTGATTCAGGGGAGCCTGATGGACACAAGGGTCCTGTGAGTTTTGTTGCACCTCCAATTAAACAAATGGCCTGGTGTGACACAGCCGCTGTTTCCAGCTTACGGTATCTGGCCTTAGCAGTTTGTGGCTGTCAGCCTTTTGAGAAGTTAGTGTGCTCTACATCGCTAGCTTTTATTTTGCTACATCAGAAGTCCGTTAGCACAATAATTGCAGATTACCTAAGTTTGCCATACTGGAAAATGTTAATATAATATGAGTTATTGTAGTTAAATGTTTTGAATGCATGTGTAATATTTTGATGTTGATGTCTTTAACAACTATATCTCAGTTTCAGCCTTTGGTAACTGTGATGCCGAGCTCTATTTCAGAGTTGCTTTGCTTCCCTCGCTTCTGCCTTGTTTGCTTATTTACCCAAATGTGTTAACTCACAATGTTTCTGGGTCATGTTAGTGAATTAACAAGGTCTAGCTTCTCATAACACTGTTCCAAAACATTTCTAAAACATTGCAGTCTTTTTAAGGTTTGGAAATAAAGCATTCCCAAATGCGAACCATGAAATCCAAATGCTGTTTGGTAATGATGCTTTCTTTTGTTTGCTTTTTACTAAAATATAAAGTATTTTCTCAGTTAGATAGGGACAGATGGTCTAGCAGTCTTCACTGGCCCCATTGTAACACAGTCTTACAACATTGCCACAAGGGCTTGGCAGAAGGATTTTTGCTTTCTTTCTGTCATTTTATGCAAGTGTAAATTCATACATAACATACAAAGGAATTGTGATCACATGCTTATTAATTTAAAGAATTTCAGGTTTAAATTTTCAGTGGTGAACTAGTGTTATCTGATAAGTTGGGAATGTGCATCAATAAATCAGTTTGGTTGTGTAATTTCTTTGTGGATGTATATTAGTATTTTTAGACTGGCAACTCATTATGTTCTGCAGAACAAGTGAAAAGTACTTAAACCATCTAGCTAGCTAAGTCCTTAGGTTTGAGTAGTTAGTTTTTCTTGCGGTTTTGGTTTTGCTTTCTTTCTTTTTCAGAATACCATAGATAATTAACCTCATCTGGAATCTTGGCTTGTTTTGCTCACATTCATTTTGTATCTTCTGAGTGCATAACTTGAGTACCCAATCTTTATACTTTTCTATTATATTAAACCCCATCTTAAAATAAAATACTGAGTTATGTTCATCAATGCTACTTTTTTTTTTTTTTTTTTTTTTTTTTTTTTTTTTTTTTTTCCATATCTGAAGTCCTCTCCTTTCAGACAAATTGCCAGTATTCTCATGGTGGTGCTGGATAAAAGAAGTAATCCTTATCTAGTTCTTTAAGGCATTTCATGTCTAGGAAATAGAGCAAAGTGAAAATTTGTCTCTGATAACTACAGCAGAGCATGCTGACTTGTATAACGTGCAAAAAATTATAGTTAGACCCCAAATCACAGAACTCATCTTTCCACGTGAGTTTTGGTTTCTTGCTTTGTCTTTGAGTTACTGGCTTCTGATGCACCACTGTTATGAGGCAGTAATTGCTGTATCACAGGGTTTTATCATCCTACAGGCTGGTGTAAAAGAAAAGCACCATTGTGGGATTTCCTCTTAAAATTCTTGTTAGCAACATCTCCCTGTCATGGAGACTCATAAATTAAGTGAAACAAATATTATACTCAAACAAGGTTTATTTTTGGCAAGCCAGTTAAAGCTGTGTTAACACTGGTTGACTACAGATTTGAGATGGCAAGGGAAATTGCTACTACACAGCTAATTTAGAAATTCCAAAGCTTTTTAGAAGGGTAACCCAGCATCCATAATCCCAATAAGACACAGGCTTTCGACCTGCAGGAGATACTTCGGGAGGTGTCCCAACCCAAGGGGAGAGTCCTTGACTGCAGACCCACTGCTGCAAGGAGGAACAACTCAGCTGATCCTCCAGTGGGGCTCCATATATAGCCTAGTCCATTCTGATCTGTGGTCAAATATGGTCATGTTAGTCCCTATCGGCTGAGGGTCTTGTCTTCTGCAGGACAACAGTCACCACGCAGACATGACAAGACTCAGCCCATGCGGAGTAATAGTTACATTTGTGGTCAGCATTCATTGCAACTCAATGGCTGGGGGCCTTGATCTTTGCTGGGGCAGGTGCACCCTCCACACTCTGCAAGGCCCATGCTGCCTTGAAGGACACTGATGGAGCACCTCCACCACAGAAATCTCAGTGTCTTTGGCTTGCATGACTTTTGATGTCTGTCTGTCCTTTCCATGAGGGGGAGCAGTTTATCCTCTAGGACCTCTAGTTTTCCCCAACTTAGCCCGTCATGACCTGCTCATGGGGGAGCTCTGCACAGGGGATGAGCTGTGGCTGAACAACACAATGTCTTTAGAGGCAGCATATCTGAGCACTTGATGTTTCCCATACTTGAAACAGGAAATAAATGTCTTGTCTCAGAGATTAAGGAATAATAATTTAAAGCTGAGGATCTTCAAATTGTTACATGAAGGAGTATAGAGCAACACATACTGTAAATGTAAAACAGCTTTTAAGAAGATGGAGTAACATCACATGTTTAATAGTACATATTATCCAATGAGCAATTTACTCTTTTTTGAAAACTTTAACTCTTCTAAGAAATTGGATGATGGTTTGTGTGACTTGCAAATTTCTCTAATTGTATTCATATCAGCTTTTGTACAGTACATTTCCTATTCTTAAGGTCTACTCCAAAGATAAGATGTTCCCTATTGTAAACAGCTGTACTGCAGACAAGCAGAGCACTGAGCACAAATAATAAGGTTCATTCAAGGACTTTTTCTCTCATTAGTATTGCGTTACTCTGTGCTGTCCACTGAAAGGTGGTGGTCTTTCAACAGGAAGAAACGAAGATTGAGTCATGAACTCCATCTTGATCTAGAAAAGAAATGCTATTTCAGTTCTGTATACGAAGAAACACTAGTTTTGAAAGTAGAATATAGATACTGTGTATTAAACGTGTGTGTGAATTTTCAAGGTATTTTTTAGTCCAGCATCCTATTCAATAATTGATACATATTTCCATCACACTGAGGTTGATTCATAAACCTTCCTCTAATCAAAAATGAAAATAAAGAGAAAGGCACTATAGACTAAAAACATGGTGAGTGGTATTGCTAAAGACATTATAGATCTTACAGCATAAAAAGAAAATTTTTCCTTTAGTTTTTAGCAAATAGATGATAAAGATGTAGTAGAGGCTGTGATAGCCCTTCTCAGTTGTGACTGTTACTAGAGCAGAGCCTGCTCAGGCACCTGGACCACCTGCTGAAGTCCACAGGACTTGGGCACCTGCAGGGAAAAGCTGAGAGAGACCCCTCTGAGAAGAGCAGAGAAGTAAAGGGGCTGGTTTAGTTTCCTATTCCTAATAATTTGGAAAACAGAGGTTTGGCTGCTTCCTAGGACCTAATGCAAGTATTGCTTCAAAGTTATTCAAGCCACAGAACTAAGGAAATGTAGTCCAAAGCGAAGTGTAGCTCACAGATGGGTGGCAGGATGGGGAAGATATCAACTTTGGGTTCTTCGTTTGAAACCAGTGGATGAATTTAAGCCGAGATTCAAAACACTGTCCAGGTGGCTTCAAGCTCATCTGTTTTAATGATTGAAAAATTGCCTAGGAAAACTGTTGTAACAGCAAACAAGTGATACAAGTCAGCAGAAAGGGCTAACTGTGCAACTCTGCTCTCGTACAAAGGTGCCAGTGTGTGACAAAGCAATTTGCTTGCAGGCAATATCAGAAACTTGATGGTCTTTAGCTGGTCCATTAGAAATCTCCTCCTCCTCTAAGCATTTATTCAGTTCTGCATCTCTTTCCTCTTTATACCACACAAGCATGCTGTGATAGCATAAGTCCTGAGGAAATTTCCTGATGCATTATAAAGCCAGAATGTTGGGTGTTTTTTTTCGGTTGGTTGGTTTTGTTTTATGTTTTTTGGGGGGGGGGGGTTGGTTTGTTGTTTGTTTGTTGTTGTTGTTTATTTTTTTCCCTTGGAGCATACAAAACAGTGTTAGATTTTGCTTTCTTGTTTGCATTTAGCTGTATGTCAACACAGCTCCCCATAAACAAACAACCCAAACCATGGAAATAATCCCCTCTCTCAACTCTCCCAAATAACTGCCTTATTTTTTTTTTCTTTTTTTTTCCCCCCTTCTCTTTTATATCTTAAAATATCGATGCATATAATCCCTGCCCAAGGCAGGGATATTGGACCTGCAGGGTATCTTCTGCTATTCAGGTGCTGCTATAATTCCCTATCAAGTTAATGGAAGTTCTGCCGCTCAATTGAGTAGAAATGGGATTAAGCTTTGCTTACTGACCTTATTCTGACGCGGTGGAGTTTCCTGCACCCGTAAGACCAAGGGAAAAATAGGAAGGGCAACGTTAATATAGATTGAGTAAAAAAATCCATGTTGGGTGTCATAGGTTAAATGTTCCTGACTCACGTATCTATTCCTAGCTTACCCTGAAACCAGATCTCTTGTACTGCTTAAGTGGAGACAGTGAAACCATTTAAATCACTAACAGTAGATTCACGTTTTGTGCTTCACATTGGAGGCAATTAATGTAGTGCACTACAATTCCGTGAACCAAAAAATGTAGATTGTGTGTTGTATCATCTCAAACTCACAGTCAGAAAATATAAGTTCATGTTATGTTGCTGTCATGCTAGTAGAAAGTTGAAACTTGAACTATTTTATTTTCAAAAAAATGTTTATAGCATTAACAATATGTTTTACATACATTAGTGAGGATTGGACACCTTTAGCTTCTGCTTACTTTCTAGTGAACACAGACTGATAGAGTCTTGTTTGCCTTACTTTGTAGCTCAAGAAATTTCAGTACAACTGTTCTAAATCTCAGTCATGTTGTGTGAATATAAGAATACAAAATACTGGACAGCTATGATTTTTCAGAGAGCTATTTTATAAAAATGAACTTAATATAATGGTGCTGGTGGCAGAAAACAGATCCTTCATCTTCCTGACAGTCCTTATTTCTTTTCAATCATCTTCTTTTCCATTCTGCTCTTTTGAGTTTGAGAGAGCATATGTAGAAAGGAAGTAAAGGAAGAAGGGTACATTTTGCTTCCTAATGTTTCCAGATTTGTTCAAAGGGCATTGTAAGAATTTGTATGTATAAACTTTTTACAGTATGTAACCATCAGGGATTTTTGTAAAACTTTGAGATGCTTCTTAGAACCAAATGCTGAACCTCAGTGAACACCCATTTTAAAAGTTTAAAACAAGATAGGCTATTCATTGAGAAATCAAAGCTTTGCGATGTTAAGCTCTCTGTGGTGAGAAAGTGCTTTTTGTTCTCGCCGACAAAATCTGGGGCTTGTTAACCTGTTCCAAACAGGGCAAGACTTTATCATGGGTGAAAATGCATTCCTTCATATCCAACAGGTCAAGTTTTCTTCAGATTGAGGCGGCATTTTGGTTCATGGACGTCTGACGTGATAGGTAAGTTGATTTTGATATGTTTTATTATATTACTGCCACGTGACAAATATTGATTTTGATTATATTAGTGTAAGTGCAAACTATAGATGTATTAACTTATTTTTTTGCTTTCACACTGATGGATGTAAAATGAAAATTTATCTCCTTTCGCTCTCTTCCAAATGACACTTCACAAACAAGCTTTAAATTATTATTAATGAGCTTCTTATTCAGAAACAATATATGGCAGGAGATAAGTGAACAAAAAGAGGAGCTTTGACATACCTTATTTCTGAAAGAGGTGGTAAGGTATTTTAGTGTGAAAAAGGATATTTAGGCTTATGAGGGGACAGGTCAGAAAATCTGCTATAATTGATGCATAGTCCACATGCTCATAAAGTAATAACTGTTTGGGTATAGTAATAGCCAATGATGCTAAACCACTTAGTAGCAATGTTTCTTTTACTTTTTCTCTTCAGATATTTAATCAGATGAGCAGCATTGTAAAGAAGGTATCTGAGCATGTCACTAGTACATGAAAGAGAGGCTAAAGTAGGGGTAGAGGTTGTTCATGGCAGTTGTTTAATATTAAGGGCATAGATCTACAGAACTTAGTCTTACAATCAAGCAACAGGGGTGTAACCAAGCAGAAGTTATGACTACCCTGGGGTATGTGAAACTGCCCAAATTCCAGAGAAAAAGTGGAGAGAAAAGGGAAGTGATTTGATCTGAGCTTGCATGAGGCACTAGAAACTCTTTGTCTCAGGGACATCTGCTGTGGAAGTGATTACTGGGAGGGTTGTGGCAGTCAGAAGCAGTTGAGCAATTTGGGAGTTTCGTGCACTACTTACATCACTCAAGCAGATGCATTGTGGAGAAATGTATTTAATTGGACAGAGTTCATCTGACAAATAAAGTTGAAGTGAAACAGTGGAAATTTATAAGTATGCAAAACCAAATGGAAAATACAAATAGCTATTAGTTTGCTATCTCCGAAATCCAGTTTAGGAGACGACTTAATGATGTTGTTTTTCAAGTCTGAGGGTAACGTTTTCCGAAGTAATCCAGACAAGATATGTATTCCTGGTAGGATTTTGAGTTCTATTTACAATCCATGTTGTCTATATTCTTCTTTTTTTTTTTTTTTTTATAGTTACGATTGAAAAATGAAGGTAGAAAAAATGTCATTTCTTTTTCAGCTAGTCTGAGCACGATGATAAATTTGTAGAACTTTGTTGATACTTCAGAGCTTTCTTTTTATGAAGCTGTGTAGGGGAGAGTTTAACTCCATTCAGTCTATTTTACTTTTATCACTTCTTTGCGAAGTATCAGTTTGGGGGCTTTTAACTTGCATTTTTCATTCATTTTAGTACAGACCATCAAAGGAAAACTGTTAACACCAGTCCAATACTGGGATGATGAAGTGACAGTAAATTTAATAATAGGAAATGTAAAACATATCATTATATTTTTAGCACCAGAAGAGTTTGCCATCCAGACCTGTATAGCACACATGGACTGAGTAGCTTCTAAAATACCGGCATGTTGTGATTTATAGTTCAGAAAAGCATTCCTTCATAGACAAAAAGAACCTTATTTTAACTTTGTGTGCATAATATGTCGTAATAAATTATACAGGCAGGCACTTAATGTGGTCTGAGCATAAATTCCTCAAATGAGATGTGCACTTATAATGCAGAAGAGGAGAGAGAAATTTGTGTTGTGTGTGTTGTGTAAGCATGATTGGTAATACTGGATCAAGTCGATGCATTTTTCCATTGCTGTGTTGCTTTTTATTGTGGATCAGATAAATGATTTCTTGCTTACTTGTGGGAAGCAGAAAAAGGAAAAATGGTGCTGCAGAAACATGTGGATCTTTGGTTCCTGGCAGAAAGGGAAGGCTTAATCTCAGTAAAGGACACCCCATGAGCTCATTTTTCAGAAGAGTTTTTCTTCTTTGTGTGTGTGTATGTATCTCCTCTGTATCACAAAGGACCGAGGCATTTCATAGCCAGATCTTTCCCTAAAAGAGACAGCATTTAGAGGGTAAATTTTTCCCTCACTGTGTCAGAAGCGAGCGTCCAATGTTTTGGAAGGTCTGTTCTTGAGGAAATGGAGTACAAATTGTGCTGCAGGCTGAAACTGGAAACATGAGGGTGACAGAATAACAGTCTGTGACACGCAAGTGCTGTCAAGCCATAGAAGACACTTGAAGTTTTTCAAACTAACATTGTTAATGCCTTTAAAAAAAAAAAAAAAAAAATTACAAAAATAGATGTCAACCAATGGATTTGATGTGTATATAGCTTATTATGTGGGGAGAGGGATGTGTCTTTAACATGCTTAGCATATGTTAACCGGAATAACTGAACACGCGAAGGAATTTAGAAATATCCAGGTTTTACTCTTAATGGTACTTTTTAGTTATTTTTTCCTATATTGCTTTGCTTTTAAATTGATAATTGAATTATTTATACAGTTATGTCACCCTTTATGGTTCAGCAGCCAACCGTTGAGTACTGTTGCTCAAAGAGATGAACTGGAAGTTGAGAAAAACTAAAATAAAATTTAGTGAAGATAGAGTTCCTGAAAATGAGAATATTTCAGTTCTGTCAGTGTTATTTCTATTAGGGGGACATTATAATGTGCAGAGGCCCAGAGAGATGCCAGTAAAAATAACAATTTGGCACTACATAAATACTGAAGATTGGAGGTTGTTTTTTTTTTTTGCGACGGGGAGGGGGAGTGTTGTTTTGGTGGAGTTTTTTTGTTTGGTTTGGTGTTTGGTGGTGGGTTTTTTTTGTTTTGGTTTTTTTTTTTTTTTTTTGTTAATGCTATTCTTTCTTTATCCATTCTCATAAAGTCATCCTTTGATGGTAACTTAGTTCAGATAAATGTTTCCATAAGTTGATACCTTTTTTCATTTAATATGGGCACACTGAAAAATTGGAGAGTGCTTTCATCGAACGGTACTGGTAATCCAGTGCAGACTGTTGAGACTTTTATACAAAATTTCAGCCCGATAGACTGAATATCTAATCAGAGTTCATGACAACAATGTAAGTATTTATGTTTAAAACCTCCACAAAACCCAGACAAAACCAAAAAGAAAACTGGCCAGTGAGGACTTTGCCAGTTTAAGAAAAGCAAATGCCCTTCTTCCCCATCTCAAAACCCCTCCAAAGATAGAACTGGCAGTAGTTTAATCACTCCTGCAAATATCAAAGTACATAGGTGTTAAAAAGCACTATTGTAGTAAATGCTGGACTGCATGCTTAAAAAAAAGTGGGTGGGTGGGGAGTGAAAACGGTTGCTGAATTAATCAAATTACTTTAGAGCCATTTTTAGGCAAGTACATGAAAAAATATTTAGTTTGTATGATGAACGTTGACCAACTCCCAGACGTGACTGAGGAAGCCTTGTCCCATGCATGAGCCACGCAGTGTTGGCTGGTGGACTGCAGGGTCAGGAAACTCACTGTTGGACTCTGGCTGAGGTTGGGGGTCAGTGTCAGCTTCTGTTTATCGAGTGGAGCTGAAAAACAACGTTTCTGCAGTAAGACCTCACCTGTAGTTGGATCGCTCTGGTGTTGTAGCACTGGAAAAGAGGGAAGGCAGAAAACAGATAGGAAAGAGATAAAAGTTATTCTTGTGTGATGGGGTTTGTGCATGGAACTTTTCCTTTGCTTGCTTTCTCAGCAGTACTTGGTCCTGTGTAGCAACATGTGGAGCTAGCTGATCATCAGCCAGGAGGGAGTCCTTGCTTATTCTTCCTATTTTGTGGCATCAAACATGCGATTTGGAGCAAGGCCAGGGTTGAATTTTAATAAACAAGTGGAGTAGTCTGTACCTTCTACACTGAGGGCATGTACTGCACTTTAGTGTCTCATCACATTGGCTAGCATGGCATATTTGACTGAGCCTTTGTTCTGAGAAGCTTTTCCACGTCTCCTTGCAATCAGATCTGCACATGTGGCAGTGCTTGTACTTAGATGAATTAGCAAGACATCCTCTATGAAACTTTGGTGTCTGCTCTAGCAGTTCCCTTGGAGCAGATGGACTTGAAGAGAGAGGCGAAGCTCATTATTTTAAAGGAAAGATATCTTAGGAAATCTTGTAAATTACTGCATTCTCTAATAAATTAATTACAGTGTGAGAGAAATCCTCCTGAACAGCTAAGTTACATCACCTTTCCTCAGTCCCCACCCTGCCACTTTGCTATTGTGGTTATTCTGAGGATCCTTTCAGTTTGGCTGATGAGTTGCTTGCTAATGCCACAGCTCAGCAAATCACTAGATTCACATTCCTGAAACCTTAATGAGACTTAAGCACATGCTGAAATGCTTTTTGCTGAACAGTTGCGTAAGTGTGGGTGGAAATAGTAATGTGGCCTTAACTATTATCATAAAAATTAATTTTATGTTAAACATTCTGTGTTTGAAAATTGGATGCATTTTAAAAGCCCTAGCTTTCACGTATGTCATATGTATACCTATATACAGACATTTTGTTGCCTGCAACTGCATTGAAATTTCCTTTCTGCAGCTGGACAAGGAGAGAGAGCAACTGTGAGAGCATATGTGCTTGAAAGCTTGTAGTCTCACAGTGTGGCAGANCATAGATTGAGTTTGGAAATATTACTGCTAACAGCACTGGGGACATACCATTTAACAAGCTTCAAGTTGCTACCAGCCCTGGGTCATTATCCTTTGTGCTCTTTCATTAGTTTATGGTAGGAAAAATATGTTACGTGCTATGAGGTTCTGGTGTAACTTGAGAAATCAGCACGTGCAACAGACATTTTGTTGCCTGCAACTGCATTGAAATTTCCTTTCTGCAGCTGGACAAGGAGAGAGAGCAACTGTGAGAGCATATGTGCTTGAAAGCTTGTAGTCTCACAGTGTGGCAGAATTGGCACATGACAGGAGGGTTTTTCCCAGGGCGGTTCCTGTGGATAAGGATTTCCTTGACCCACTCCTTCTCTTCGATGCCAGCTCTCTCGCTAATCTCAGAAGAAGGGATGGGGGAGCTGGAAGCCGAAGTCCTTCTGAGCTTTTGACATTTATATCGTGAGACAGCTGAGATTGAGTTCATTTTGCTAAGCTGCTCACCTATAATGGATTTGTCACAGTGGCTTGACGACGTATTTGTGTCCATTTTGGGCAGCCTCTGCTACTCAGTGTTCTCTGTGCGAGTTCCCAGCAAACCACTCAGATTTAATGTTGTTGAAGAGTGGCCCCTCCTCTCCCCCTCAGAATGTGTGTATCCTTTTCATAGGCTTAATTGGCAGTTGTCTGTTGCAGCCATACTTGACCTTTGAATTGGTATCAAGTACCTGAGAGCACCTCTTAATTTGACCCCAATTTTTTCTTGTTTGGCTGGCATAAAGATTATGCAGCCAAATAATGTAGGTTATTTTGTGTCAAACTCCATTATTTTTTTTTCTGGAATTAAAAATCGGAGGTTTTGTTTTGTTAATAATTTACAAACAGTTGTTGGTTTGTTTCTGATATAAATACATGGTGGAGCTGGTGGGAAGGAGAATAATTGTTTATCATCAACTGAAAATCCAATGTTCCTGCCAACTGTGTCTGGGAAACCAAGTTAGTTTTCAGATACTGAAGCTGCTAATAAACCAGAAAATAAATGATTGCTTATTCATGTCCAACCACTAATGCTGAAATGATGTAAGTGTACTTAACTCCAAGTTTAGGTTCAAAATTGTGTGTCTTCTGCTCTGGTGCAGACTTTACTTGAATCTGAAATATACTTTCAGTATTAGCGGAGCAGGAGGATATTCTGCCTTCTCCCCAAGAAGTTTTTTTTTCAGTTCAGATCGCCAAATGAACTTGCAGGAAGGTATCCATTTCTAAACATAGTAAGCTGAGCTACAGGCTTTACCAAGGTCTGGGGAGCCAAGTGAAAATGAAACCACTGACTCTCTTCTGTACTAATTAATCTCCTGGGTCTCTCCTTTTTTGGATTTCATTTCCTTCCTCCCCTCTTCCTCCTCCCCCTCCCTTCAGTGTTGCTTTTACTTTCACAATATTTATATAATGCTGCCTCTCTGTCGGGATGTAGCCTATATAGTTTAGCTTATGCACGTGTTAGTAGACCTGTGTAAATCCTTAGGCTTTCAGGTCACATTAGAGACTCGTTTCCAAGCTCGAGTTCAAAATACCAGCAGCTTCCTCAGAGAATGCCAGTCACCAGAGCAGTGCCACGGTTCCAGGTTTGCACTGCACCATGTGTGGAGTTTAGGCATAATAGGATGTCTTAGTATTTTCTTCCTTCAACCTATGCAGCCCCATCTCCAACAACACAGTATCTGAACTGCTATTTTGTGTTTGCTGAAGTAGATAGAAATAACACTACTGGTCAAAGGGTAATGTTTTAAGGGGTGTTTCCTTTAAAAAGAGACAAAAGTTCAATGGATTTTTGCCATGAAAGTGTGGCAGTTGAAAGGTAACTATGAAGACAGAGTGAAGCCCACTTCATTCTCTACAAGGTGCATTTAGCAAATGTAGGTTATTTGGAGACTTTCTGGAGACTTTCTCACTGGTGAAGCTAACTGTAGGAAATAAAAATTTCTGTACCTGGTGCTTCTTTGTAGTGTGTTTTTTTGTACTATTCTCTCCCAGAGCTGTCCATCTGTGACTTTCTAATTTGCACAATATTGGTACACATGCTGTTGTTCTTTCATTACCTCCCCTTGCAAATACATCTGGGAGAGAGGGAGAGCACTTGACAAATCCACTGCTCTTCTGAGACTTTTCCAGCACTTGCAGCATGTGTGTTAATTGTAAAAGCTGAAATGAAATATCTTGGGCCGCACTGACTCATCATCTGTTTTTCAAACAGCATATCTATCCCATAAATCCTCTTAGAGATAAATTGAAAATGACTGTACAAAAAATACAGCCTGGATGTAATAACTGAGCCAGTGTTTAGCGCCAGCCTATTATTAATGTATCTTTTTATTTCTGCTTGAAGATAGACTTGACCAAACACCATCTCCAGCTGCTGAAGTGCAACATTGGGAGACAGGAGACAAACTTCCTGAAAGGGACCCACCATCATCAGAGCAGAAGTTTCCTCTAAAGGAAATCCATTTTAGGAGCTGCTTTCTCTTTGCTGGGCAGTGCCATTTACTTTTTTTGGCTGAATGCTGAATTAACTCTGAAGAGACAAAAACCTTCTGTGGGTGTAAGGTATGGATGGAAACAGCACTGCTTCTTTATCAGTGTCATTTAAAGCCCATTTTTAGTGATGCCTACAAGAGAAAACTGGCAACCCTGTGCTAAAGCAGTGGTGTGTCAGAGACTGCAGTCCGCAGATCATTGAAACTAAAGATTATTGGGAGATGCCAAGCTTACAAAAATGTATATGTGCAAAAAAATTCTGATTTCATTTTTAAAATGGAAGATGGAGACAAAACCAAGGCACTTATTCAGTCTTACAGTAAATTCGTGTATTAATCAAGCAAATTCATAGAGTCATATAATAGTTTGGGTTGGAAAAGGCCTTCAAAGGTCATCTAGTCCAACCTCCTGCAATGAGCAGGGACATCTTCAACTAGATCAGGTTGCTCAGAGCCTTGTCCAGCCTGGCCTTGAATGTCTCCAGGGATGGGGCATCTACCACCTCTCTGGGCAACCTGTGCCAGTGTTTCACCACCCTCATTGTTAATGTAACAAGCTTACAGTTTTCTACATAGAGAAAGTAGCCAACCTGCTGTGTGTGTGTTGTGGTGGTTTGTTTTTTTTTTTTTTTTACTCCCTCCTTTCTAAACTGTTTCTCATGAAATTATGATCACTTGCCATTTGGGAGCAGAAATACTGCACAGGGAGTGAAAAGCCTCAGCTGCTTTTATCAAAGGAAATAACTGTGTCTAAAAGGCCTTTGCCTAGATGGCTTGCAGAGGGCTGTGGAGCACGCTGGCTCTGTGTACACTGCACCGGTGATAGTAGGGCCTGGCACCCAGGTAACATGTTGGTTTCCCAAGTAGTCAGTTGCTGGAGACATTTCAAATGCTTTATTGTCTTCAGAATGAAACCTTTCTGCGCAGGATTGATAAATATTAATTTAACTCATTGTGCGAAATAGTTGCAACGTGACTGGAGAGGGGCCTGTTTCACAGCTCTGATTGCGCTATCACCAGTCAGCCACGTGTCACAGCCATGGGATTATAAGCAATTTTGGGCAGATAAAATGTTTGTTATTCTGCTTTATATTGTGGCTGGCACAATGAGGCCCTGCTGCTACCTGGCTCTGCTGGGAGCTATCAACCCGGGAGAACTATAGCAGCTAGGAAATTTGTAAAATGCGCAGACAAGATGTCCAGATAAAAAAGGGTACTGGATCAATGCGAAACTGAAAAGCTTTTGAGAGATCTCCTGGTTAAACATTTGCTACTCCTCCGTGTTGTTTCATCCCCAACAAAAATTTAGTTTCTCATGGATTAAAAAAAGAGGCATTTCTTCTGTAGAGAGCAGACATGGTTGCAAAGTCAAAACTGGATCTTGTTCAAGGTAGATATTTTTTGGCCTTCCACTTTTCACATTGCTGAAGGCATTGTTTTAGTTCAATATTATCTAATGTGGAAAAATCAACAATAAAACATTTTTCAGCATTTTGTGATTTGCAAAATATTCTCTTTCACATTTTCCTTTTTTCTTTTTTTGGTTTTCTTTTTTGTTGTGGGTTTTTTTTTTCTGAAGCAACATACATTATTCCCCATTTTATGAGTGGAGCCTCAAATGCCCTAGNCTATAGCAGCTAGGAAATTTGTAAAATGCGCAGACAAGATGTCCAGATAAAAAAGGGTACTGGATCAATGCGAAACTGAAAAGCTTTTGAGAGATCTCCTGGTTAAACATTTGCTGTTCTTCTGTGTTGTTTCATCCCCAACAAAAATTTAGTTTCTCATGGATAAAAAAAAAGGCATTTCTTCTGTAGAGGACAGACATGGTTGCAAAGTCAAAACTGGATTTTGTTCAAGGTAGATATTTTTTGGCCTTCCACTTTTCGCATTGCTGAAGGCATTGTTTTAGTTCAATATTATCTAATGTGGAAAAATCAACAATAAATAAACATTTTTCAGCATTTTGTGATTTGAAAAATATTCTCTTTCACATTTTCCTTTTTTCTTTTTTTGGTTTTCTTTTTTGTTGTGGGTTTTTTTTTTCTGAAGCAACATACATTATTCCCCATTTTATGAGTGGAGCCTCAAATGCCCTAGAAGCCTTTGTTTTGTGAATGGATGAAGAGTTTCCAAGATAGAAAATTGTTTAGTCTATTCCAACATTGCCTTTGAATCTCAAAATATTTAGGATTGTCATGAATACATTAATAAGATTATTCCTTTCAAAATTTGTTCTTGTCCTTATAAAACAAGAGCTCACTTTTTTTATTATTGTTGGGATTATCTTTTGAAAAAACAGCAGCAAACAACCAAAAAAAAGCCAAAAACAACAACAAACCAAACAAAAACCCACCACAAACAACAACAACAAAAAAAAAGCCAAAACACCAAGAATGGTGTAACTGTTTCTTTGTTAGCAGGAGTTTATCTGTTTTTTTTTCTGTTTTATCTTTTTTTAAAACAGTTTTATCTGTTTTACTGTTTATCATGCTCTTGAACTTGCAATGTATTAGTTTTCTTCTCTGGCATCATACTACAAAGCTATAAGTCATCAATTAGAAATATTTACAATATTTTCCTTGTAAAATGTTTAGATTCTATCTTTCCATTGGTGGATGTCACCAATGGCTTTTGAATGTACTAATGGTGTTTTAAGTTCGCTTGCCTAAAATTATATGCAAGGTATGGAAAAAGACTCACACCTTTACTTCTATTAGCTGACAAAAAACCAACCAACCAAACAAAAAAATAGGAAGCTATCAGGGATACAGGTCCCTTCCCAGATGAGCGAAAATTTCAGTAAGAGCAAGGTCCTTCTACCCCACCCATTGACGAGGTTGGGTCGCACCACAGCAACTGTTTTGTAGAACCTTCTTTTTACAGTGACTGGCAATGCATCAGTATAGAGATTTGGAGGGAGCTAAATGCACCAATAAGTTTGTTTTTCAGGAGAAAAAATGGGAGTAAAGCTTGATAAAATGGAGGGGTTGACAGCAGTTGTGTGACTTCCTTAATAAAGTCTCCGAACTCTCTGGGCAGGGACAGTGGTGGAAGCACAAGCCAGGACTGATTACTTGTAGCATTCACCTTAGATTAATACAGTTGTGGAAGGAGAGGACCTGCAAAATGTGGTTTCTTTGGCAGTGAATTGTGGTAGGGTTTAGTTTGTTGGGTTTTTTTTCTTAGTAAAATGGATTACATTAATTCAGGTCTCTCACTTCTAGGGCTGAAAGCCATCAGTACCAATGAGCACCCATGTCTTTTGTTCTGACTTGGGTATCTGCAGAAGATCACTTGCAAAATTGCAATAGCTGCGGAAGATTGGTGGTAGGGAAAACAAGAGTTACCTATCTGAAAAAGGGACCTGTTGCAGCCTAACTGTAGTTAAATATATGCTGTCTTTACCAGGAACGTTTCTTTTAGCCAGAGTTGTCTCCTGCATATACTTCAAAGGCTGGAGATATTGCAGTTTTTGTCATATTTCTTTTCCTTTGAAGGTTTCAAAATTTCTTGAACAGTTCTAAGAAAGAAGAAAGTTACATATAAATATATCTATGATTCAGTATATTTCAAATATTTTTAAAGCCTGTATTTTGCAGTCAGTGTGGTTTTGTTTACCGCAAAATTGTCAACAGAGAATGAATCTGAACATTTTGGCTTGAAGTGATAGAATGGTTTAATACCCTCCTTTCTTTGCCTTCCAAAAGACTACATTGCTTTTAATTAGCTGTAGTCTCTTTGCTAAGTAGAATGAAATTACCCAGCTGTGTCGGAGCCGTGGGCCAGCAGTAGGTGTTGGAAGCTGGAAGCACTGAGACCGTCTTTCCAACAAAAGCATTCGTAAGCCAATCTCATGTTGAGAGTGTTAAATAACAGCGGAACACTTAGATAATTTACAGATCTGGACTGTAACCATATGTCTTTATCTGGCCAAAGTGTGCTGGGGTTTGGCTTTTAAACTTAATTGTAGTAAGACATTATTACTGAGAGCTTGCACATTTCCTAGTGTGATTGCATACTCTGATCTAACAGCAGTGCCATTCCTGTCTTTACCAAGAATATTGGGTAGTGTTTTAGCTTCATCCTTTCCTGGCATTTGTTTGATGGATTAATTTGGTTCTTTCTCTAGAATTATTTGTGGAAGACCAAACAGCAAAATCTATGAGGGCCCTTTGACAAGCTGATGATTGTTTACTGTGTGCATAAATTACTTTTTCTGCTATGTTACACAGTCTTAAAGCTGCATTCAGAGTGGTATCACAGTCTCCTTGTACTTAGAGCTGACATAACTGCATGTTATAACATGCATAAGTGGACTGCATGTTTAACTTTTCAGTTTATTTATGCCATCCGGACTTCACTTGGAAACACAAGCTGGAAAAATGAGTGGAGAGTGATGTAGCTTCTAAATTTAACTCCTGAATTAAGATATAACTGTTAAATTCCGTTTCCTTTTTTCTGTGCATAATTGGTTCATCTCTTAAAAATAGTCACACGCAGGTATTTAGCCCTTGTGCATAGAAAGAAATCTGCCTTTAGTACTAAAATTAAGTCACTTCCGACAACTACATTCTCTCAGATGTGCAACCCCATCATGATAGAAACAAGAAAAATGCCAGGTTTCAGAGCACCTTGTGGCAAAAGAGCATCAAAGAGCAAATTCTTTAATATCCTTTTTGTTCTGTAAAGCACATAATTTGTACATTCCTTTTTTATGTATGTGTACGTGATCCTACAGTAAAAGCAAGGTACAATATTCTGTTGATTTCACATAACCTCATGAGCATCACAAATAATAACATTATTTTAACTCACCTTCTTGCGTAGTTACTTATGCAGGATTAAATACTTATGGACTTTAAATTGTTTTAAAATGGTTTATAATTTTCTTCTGTTTTACTTAGTTACAAAAGAATCATTGTCCTAACAAACTGTGTAAAGAAGTTTTCTTACTCTGCAGTTTGATCGGCAGAAATCAGATGTTTTCCATGTCAAAGACAAATCTTTCTCCCATATACTTACTGTCAAAATGCTTATTTCGCTAGTCCTTTGTTGTCTTCAAGTTTTAATTAGTTTTTCACTAGGCTCAGCAAATTACTAGAATGAGTACTTTAAATGTGGATAACAGAGAAATGGCCAAATTGGATGATGAAACCAAATTATTAAGGGCAATGAGAACTAAATCTTGTTGCAAAAATTATAGGAAAATTTTGTTATAAAGTGTTTTTTTTCAGTAAAATAGCAGATGAAACTTCATATTCAAATAATGTAAATTGTATTTGGAAACAGCCTACAGGACATGTATCGCATTGACAGTCCTGAAATTAGCTATTAGCACTTAGACAGTAGGTCCTGGAGAAATGCTGTACTGTAGCCTCTTGAAAATCTCTTCAAACTCAGCAACAGTCAAAATTTGGCTCTAGTAACCGAGAATACTGAACAAACCAGAAAACATCATTGTGGTGTTGCATATATACTTGCAAGAATAAAAAAGCTGGCAATCAAGAGTATGAGACAACTTCCATATATGAGGAGATGAAGCTCACTGACACATTTCAACTTCACAATAAACATATCTGAGCAATAATAACCCAGAATTTTATCTAACCTTGGGCAGTGTGGAAAAGAACAACGCAGGACTTTTTGTGTGTGTGATGATGCAAAGAATCAGGGTATCAAACACAATGTTTCAACTTGATAGCTTTCAAAAAAGTTAAAGCTGTTAGAAATTCTTTTATACAAGCAGGTTGTGAAATATTTTAATGAATTCCTGGCAAAAGCCCCCTGAAGTGCTATCAGAGCAAAGGCATAGACACAAGTTTTGGCTTAGGAAGTCCCTTTGCTGTTGAGGAGATGTTCCTGCCTACTCTTGCTCATTAACTCTTTCCCTAGGCATCGTTTGCTGATGGTGGTAGTCAAAGGCAGAGCAGTGAGTAGTAGGCATCGTATCTGTCTGAATTATTTTCCTGCTAATGCCATACACCATGCACGTATGGCTTTTAAATAAAAATATATTCTAAGGATTGTTTAAAGCGCTTAAGTGCTTGATTTAGTAGATGAAGGAACCGGTTTGGCTAAAATTATAACATCTGTATATATTTCATAACAATGTCTTAAAATTGGAAATACACTGAAAGCGTATGTCCGAATAGAAATTGTTATTGACCTGCTAGTCTAGGTACAGGTTTTCTTCACTATCGGCTTCACTATCCTTGTTTTAACTTTTGAGCACGTAAGGACATGCAGTTCTAATGAACGGGGCCAAATTGTATGAGATACAGTAGGAGCTCATTCACATTCAGGTTGTGCAGGGCTGTGAGTGCTATTCTATTAATACCTGTCTGCAAGAAACAATAACGTTTTACAAGACTGACTTTTAATTACATCTTTTACTTGGGTGCAGAGCAATCCCTGGAGGATGACTTTTCACTTATTTTAGACTAGAAAGCAGCAGTGCAAAAAAATCATATTCAAGGTAGAAGCAGTGGAGATTTGGAACTTGTTCGCTGGCTTATCTTCCTTGTTTATTTTGAGCTGAAGGAATACTATGTCTGAGACAACCCTTGAGGAAGGGAGTTGTAAGTAGTAGAGAGTGGCATTTTAAAAAACTCTAATTCTATAAAGCAAATAATCAAGATAATGATTTCCCAGCTTTGGAGTGAGGCAACTGAACTTTTATTCTTAGAAGCTCTTGGATAAAGAATTTGTCTGTATAATATCATTGTATTTGGTTTCCTTAGTAGTATAACTGTAGTGCGCTTAGTATTAATAAAAACAAGAATGTATGTGACATGACTTTAAAGAAAAAGGCCTCCTAATCCGCAGGGATTGTTTTTCATTATATGGTGTCTACAGGCTTGGAGATTCATGAAGTACTACTAAAGCCTAACTGAGAAAAGTAGTTCTGTTGTCAATGGGCTTGAAGTTACAATGCTTCCACTAAGAAATTTTTAAGGGTCTATTAATCTCAGAATAGTTGGGAAAAAATAATTTAATTTGGGCACCTTCTGTCTTTAACTGTTCTTTGCCAATAACTAACAAAGTATGTTATGTTAGACAAGAAGTAACAAAGGGGCTCTGTATTTTTGTGTGCATCCAGACCCACCTTAGACTCAGAGGGTTATATTGCCAGCAAGCCACACGTGGCACCATGGATTCTTTGCTTTGGAAATAGGTGACTACTTATGACAGATATTCCCAGTGCATGACCTTCCTGGAAATGGGAGCAGCAAATACATGAAATGCTTGTGTGGTGTGGGTCGACATTATGCCAGAGTGTAGTTCTGGATTCTCAGTATTTAGCGAAAGATGACGCTGCAGCTGAGAGGCAGCAGACTGTGGAGCTGTGTTGTAGTTGCTGAGCTCTGGTGAATTTGTTAAAGAGCCACCTAAAGTGCTCCTGGTGACTGGGGTTCGCTTGCTTGTATTCCCATTTGGTACATATACTGTTCAGATATTTACGGGCTCTTCTAACTTTCTTCCTTTTACTGACCATTTTCAGGGTGCAGGATGGTGGGCTGGTCACATAATTGGTTTCACCTGATCAGATTTGATCTACTTGGAGTTATGTTCTTCTGCATAGTGCAGCAGAAGGAAAAAATATTTCCCTAGGTATCTGTATATGGCTTGTTGGCCTGTGGGTGTTTACTTATTTGAATGGTATTTGAATTGGAAATTGGAGGTGGCTGCAGCATTTTTGTTCCTTTGCACTGATAGAAACCCTAAATATTTTTTGGTTTTGAGAGGAAAAAAACGAAGAAAACACAGAATTTATGGCAGTGATTATTCTTCTCTGAGGTTTCAGCTCGTGACGGGAAAATTATTTAGTGGTTTATGCCAAGTGGACTAGCTGCAGCAGAAGACAGAAAAAGAAGTAGAATATTGGTCACATCAAAGTAACCTGAAAGGTGCTGTTTTGTAAAAAATTCCCTGCTGAAAAAGTGTTCGAATACTTCCTCATGGAAGGTGTTGAGGGACAGAGAGAAAGACTGTTGTTTGTTAATGAGCTTTTTGCTTTGGAAAACATTTTTGATGGCAAGATGAAACCTTTTGAAGGAAAAAATGCCCCGGACAAGTTTGATAACTGATATGTGGGGATGGTGGTTCAAAACTGTTCCTCTCTTTGTCCAGATTTTTGATGCTTTCAATTTGATGCATTTAAGCCTGTTAGCTAAAGCAGAAGTACTGTCCTTGTAAAACTATAGTACCAAAAATGTAAATGCTTACAATATTTTGATGAATACCAATTTCTAAATTTTACAGGAAAGAAACACCTCCTAAATAGTGTTCTCAATACTCACATATTTTTTTCCTAGCTGTCTGTAAGAGTAGGTCCGAAGAATCAAGGTAAACGAGCCATCATGAGTCCACCAAAGGGACCGTGACGCTGTCATATTTCAGATACAGTCATATTTGTATGTCTGATAACACTACAGTGATATAAATTACTCATTCAGTATTCTATACATTTATGCAATGTGGGATAAGCATGGACATCTGATCCTGACTATGTTTTTCAAACCAAGATGGTTCCCCTTAGTTATGTTTAAAAGAACTCTTTATTTGCAGGTTTTAAACTGCCTGTTTCTGTCTGTTGCGTTGTGTGAAAAGCATGAAAGCGCAGTAGTATCTGGCTGCTAGGGAATACTGCAACGTACACTACTGATGCTAAATAAGAGGTAAATGTGCAGACAGTATTTTCCCTTCCATGTGTCACCTGGATGAGATCAGCTTTCCCAGCTGATACAGGGTTCCTTGCAAAGCCAGTCAGAAAGTTTTTCCCTAGGCAAGAAAGAAAGAAGGGCAGCAGAACTCTGTTCCTGTTCTCCAGCATACTAACAGGGAAAATATGCCGTCATAGAAAGACTTTGTGGTTGATGCTCAGAAAATCAAGGTGAGTTGAAAACTACGTGGATGTAGCCTCACAGTCTTTCTTTTTAAAAGCAGGGCTGCCCAAGAGTCTGAGTGTACCAGTCTTAGAAAGGGGAGCAAAGATTAAAAAACAGGTGGCCATTATAAATCTAATAATGGCTACCTGTTATTTTAAGGAGAAAATAAATAAGTGTAAGGAAATTTCATTTGTTTCTTAGTCCCACATGCAGACACAACCTGCAGAGGGTATTTTCAAAACAGGGATTGATTCTCAACCTATTGGGCTCTGTGGTTGAACATCATAATCCGTTAGTAAGCAAAGAGTTGTAACAGACTATTAAAATGTTAAAAGTTTTTAATAGTTGCCAGATAGTATGATCTGAATTTATCGCAAATATTTAATTTTTCAATTCAATCAAACACATTTTTTAGATACTTAAGTGTTAGCAGAAGTACAACTTCCGAAAGCTCTTACTACTTTTTCAAGAAAATTGAGTAGCAGCATTCTCTCTGTTAAGATTTTATCTAAAAGGAAGTACAACATAGGTTAATGAAATTCCTCTGATATTAGGAACTGGAGATTGAATGCATCTTAGGTCTATAATTGCAGTATTTCACTGTGGTATGTAGCATCTAGCAAAAGATTTCTGCAAGATCAGAAATAGTAGCTCTACAAGCTCAGAAATAATAGTAGTGGCCTTCTATAATTTGGTTTCTCTCTGATTGTTCTTATTGGAATATCTGTTCATTTTCTGGAAGGATTTAGTACGATGGCGGCAACTCTTCCCCTCCCCCCAAACTTAATTAACCAGTTCCTTACGTGACCAATTAGACGTGCTGAATTTCCAGTGAAATGTAATGTTTCATCCTAGCTCTTCATGCTTACATTACCCAGCTGGTACCTGTAAACTGTAAGAGGATGTTGCTATAGTGAATGGTTCCTAATAAAATTCAAATTAAATAGTCACCTCAATTATAGATTAAAAACTCAGGTTCAGCAATTATCCAAAGAGCTCTACTTCACTGAAAATCTGCAGTCATGTACCTGCTCCTTTCCCTTCCTGCCTGAATTTACAGCTCTCTCACAGAGACTTAATTTAGATTTAGCTTAAATTGTGCCCTAAATTGTTTCCATTATCTCAACCTGGAGCAACCTGTGTCTATTCCTGGAATATATGATATCATTATTCTTGAGCTGCATTACCTACAGTGTATGCTGTCTCTTCCAGATTGAAATTTTTCAAGGAAAACCTTTTTCAGTTCCTGCTAGCTAAATGTGGAAGGAGGAAGACTGTGTCTGATGTATTCATTCCAGTTATGGTAATGGTCTTTGAAGAACATTCTTATTTATTCATAGGTTATACCAAGTTATTTGATGTCCAATCTAATCTTTATAATACAGAGTTACACTGTGGTTTGTAGATTAATAAGTAGTGATAGGTGGAAGAAGTATGGCCATGTAAGAATAATCAAACTTTTGGCCTTAATCAGAATTATTTTGATAGGCATAGCTGAATTTTTTTCTTATTCCTGAGTCACTGTCTCCATAAGAATCCCAGTTTACTGGGTTGGCATTTCTAATGAAAGGGTTCATGTATTCATAGACTAGGTTAAAAACCCATGGGAATTCTCTTCTCAGAAAGGCATTTCATTTTTCTTGTCACACAACCACATGCCTTATATAATCTCCCCTTTAGTGATCCAAGCTCATTTTGATTTATCGTCATTCTTTAGGAAGCCAGGTTTCCATAAAATAATGGAAATTCTTTCACTATGCTTGCTCAAAATTACATCTTTTTAAAGGCTGTAACCCTGCAGAGACTCTGGACTGAAATATTTACAGTCAAGGGCTAACCTGTGTACCAGAAGAAGACAAAAATAAACAGCAAATTAGGATCACAAATTATTCACAAAATAACTACCTGAAGCCTGGGAGTCCTTCATTTCCACTAAAACTTCTGAACTTTGAATTTACTTTATATTCTTGGTGTGACAGCAGTTTGAGAACGAATCGCTGTTGGTGCTGAATTTGTGCAGAAGTGTTAGATATGTGCTACTGACAACACGCCTAATGCGCAAGGTGCTTTTGGGCCATTTCAGAAGAAAATCTTGCCTTGGACTTCTGTAGAGGTACAATGCTAGTAGTTCCTTTAGACCGAAAAACTCAGCTTATTGATCCACAATGCAAATATGACCTTATGCTCTTAGGGGCTGCTAAAGCTCTGGCTCTACTAGTCAAAGGTGAGATCGCTGAGGCTGGGGCAGCTACTGGGCCTGAGGTCAAGCTCAGGAGAAAGCGAATGAAGAAAAAGCTGAAGGCCTAATTAGATTTTCTGACTGGAGCTGATGCCTCAAGTCTCTGTAGGCATAAACATTAGGAAGAGAAGGAAGGAAGGGGCTAGTACTAACTGTCAAGGTGCAGCTAATTGGAATTTAATTTACAGGCAATGCTAGTGGTCCATTGTTGCCACCGTCTGCACAAGTGACAGGCCAGGTCATTCACGGCAGTGAGAATCACTTGGCCTGGGGCCAAGAGAAGGAGTGCAAATGTGCCTCTGGTCCTCTCTCATTCCTGAAAGGGAAAGCCTAAGAAAACACAATTTTTCAAAGTCACTCCAGAATTTTGTGTCAGATCACATCCATACCCAGTCATTTCTGCTTCCCTGTTCCACTTCAGAGAAAGCTGGTGGAGAAACATGTGGTGTCAGAAGGTGTCAAGAGGCAGAGGCATGGCCTGACAGTGTAGAGTTACTGCTGCAAGGCTGTTCCACTCTCAAATTGCTGGGGAAAAGGAGGTTTTGGCCATGGAACCAGCCAGGAACCTTTAAGAACTGCTGGAGTTTGCTTTGCTGACACAGAGCTTGGCATTCCATTAGGTGATTTTCAAAACCCCAAAGGTTGCAAAACCTCTTGACTTATCCAGCATAACTTGGTGTTCATAAAGATTTCTTAACTTTTCAGTTTTCAATATTTCCTCTATGTTTCCTAAAGGACTTTGGAAGACCAAAATGATTGCAGTCTGAAAGTGAGCAGAGAAACCTACTTGTTCTACCAGCAAAGAAACAGAAGTAATGGTTGCACCTAAAATAACTCAGTTTGGAATTCTGCCCTCTTTGAAATTTATGTTTGTAGCTGCCCTTTATGTTGCTCACACCACCTTTGGTGAGAACGTAGATAGGCTTGCATTCACTACCTTCTCTCAAGCTGTTTGCCCTATATATTGCTCTGTGAGGCTAGCCAGTGAGAAATTTCCAGTTTACAAGAAGGCAGATAGAGCCTGGGTACCTTATCAAACATTGTGGTTCAAACCAACCAGTGAAGTAAACACAATGTGATAGCAGAGGTCCAGTTTCAGTATGTTGCTCAGGCATGTCTTATAACCTAATGAGCATGAAGGGGTTACTGAATTAACACTAAGCATGTGCTTCTGTACTTTGCTAAGTGAGTCTCATTGATCACATGCTGTCTGGGGTGATCAGATCTGTTGAAGGTGAATAATTTCTACTTCACTGTCAAGAGGCAGGATTTTTGCTGTTCACTGAAAATTATTACTTTGCTTTACCAAGGTTTCTGTTGATTACATAGATTTTTTTTTAAAAATTATTCTTTTTATTATTTATTTTGACTACTAAGGAGTAGAAAAGATTATTCTGGATTTTATACAATTTGCAGAGAAGAAAAATAATGACTTCGCTCTAAATGCAGGAAAGGATTCTCTTTTCCTGATACATTTGAAGCGTAATTTTGTCTGGCAATTAGAGCCTATGAGAGACTGACTGGCTGGGTATATCAGATTATGGCCATAATCAGGCAGAGTCCACTTTAATTAATCTGATTATTATACATTTTGTGGTACTCTAAAATTGTTTAGTTTCCCTGTCATTTATTAAGAATAAATGTCTCTTCTACCTAGGGATGATTGCATAATGCAGAATTATTAATGGTTAGTCATAAGAAACTAATCAAGTTAGAGGCAACATGGAGTGAGGGAATGAACACAGAACCAGGAGCTCAGTTCTTCTGTTAATTTGATACATGGTCCTGGAAAAAATCACTTACTGCTCACTGCAGTCTTTTGATTTGCCTTTAGCTAAAGAAGGAATACTAATACCTATTTCCCTGCTTTGCTAGGGTATTGGGAGAATTAGCTGATTAACATGGTTTTGATTAAAAAGTTAATGTTTCAAAAAGTCTTATTTAAAAAAAAAAATCCAATATTTATGTTTATATCTGTGTGTTTACCTGTGTATACAGATAATTAATAACAAAATTGGAGAACTGATTATGCTATTTATACCTTTAGTTGCCAATCCATTTGTTTGGGAGGAACTTTATTATCTGCTTAATTTCTTCTTATAATCAATAATACCTAGGTTAATTTATCTTCACAAAACCTGCCCAAGGAAGTGAAGAAAGGATTAAGGCCAAAACTGACTATTACGATAATTTAGTCTGACTGCCATAAAAGAGGAGCCAAAGAATTTTCTTCCCGTGTCTTCTATGTTAAGGTGCTATAACATTTCCTGTTTTATATTGGGAGAAATAAAATTCAAGGAGAAGAATCAACTCCGAATTTTCAGACTTTTAGATATACATGTAATTCAAATTAGAATAAGTAAAATTTTACTTGCTCTTAAATGTTCTTTGACTTATTTGTGGTGAAAAAAGAAATTCACATGTATTTAAGTTTTTTTTCAGCAGCTCGCTTAAGGTGACAGAGCATAGAAGGAGGCTAGGAGCAGAACTTGGTTCTTTTGGAGTCCTCATTTGTTCCATGCAATTGTAAGGTTCTCTAGGTGATAAATAACTTGGACTAACCTGTGGTGCAAGCTTTTTTTAAGTTAAAGGCTTGAGCACTAATATAAACCTTATTTATTGTGTAAAAACTGACTTGCTCTCATGTTGGTGAAGCACTGTAATTTTTGGCCACCAGAGTTCTTTCCTCCAGTATGTGAAATACTGTTTGAACAAAACAGTGAGCCCTGAAACAAGAGAAAGTCTCATTGGTGTTATGTGTTCCTTATCAAGCAATTTTACTTTTCTAGTAGCAAATGTTAAAAATTGTGTAGTTATAGAACAACTTAAGTTAGAAGGGTTGTCTGGATGCCATCTTGTCCAAGCTGCCCTCCCTCTCAGCACCTGCCCAAAACAGAGCTAACTTCAAAGTTGGGGCTAATTTCAGAGTTAGATTACATTGCTATAAAATGTGTATAATTCCCATCTTCCTAATGGTTAATTGTGGTGGGACTTTTTATCTGACATCATCTGGGGACTCTTGAGATTTACTCCTCTCCTACCAATCTCAGTAACAGTGTAATCCAGCTGTGTCAGTCCTTGATCATCTTGTTTACGTTTTCCCGAACACCAAACTTTGCTTAATACGTGTGTGTTTTGGGGGATAAATTTTGGGCAGGCAACAAAACAAGAAGGAAGTATTTGCCTCGTAGACTGCCTTACACTTTTGACTGAGCTACAAATTATAACCCACAATGTTGGTTTACTACAGTGCAATCAAAAGCAGAATTTAGTATCCTATGTTTCAATGACATTTAATGCCTATGTTTTGTCCCTCAGAAAAAAAGAGGCAGGGAAAAAAAAAACAGATTCTATTAATATTTCTAGCCCTTTTTCTTAAGTTTTTTGACTTTAGGAACTACTTTCACAGCCTACTGATCATGCATGGGAAACAGAAATTTATCACTCATGTAGGAATTCTGCAAGTTGTACATATTCTCTTACCCTGGTAAACCTTTTTTACATCCTGCATTATGTATTTTATGCTTGTTTTGCATACACTCAAAATATACATTTGGTAAAAATTACCACATTCAATTTCCATTTCTTACCTCTCAGCTTACCTCTACCAAATTTGAGCTTGAACCTTCTTCCACAGTCTTTTTAGTGTGTTGTAGCTTTATTTAGATTATGGTTCAGTTATTTGGTGTAGAAATGGCATAAGGTTGTCTCATTTTAGCAGACTCATCCCAAGAGGAAGATGATGGGTCAGGAGAATCAGAACAACATATAGAAGAGCAGTCACAGCAGTTGTCTGTGGGTTTACTGGGATCTTGTTCTAGTGTCATGTCTTGGACTAAAAACCCCCCTCAGCAGTGGGATGCATTAGGTGCACTCGTGGAGCACATCTTTCGGTTTAGCTTCATCAGTGAGGAATCAATCTCATCAGTTCTGAGACTGATGTGAACTGAAATGCAAAGTGGGGACATCCAGGAGATCTGCTTCAAAACTGGACTCCTGATCAGGACTAAGATACTATTGTAGACATGCTCTTAGTCACTTAACACATATAACTTGGAAGGTCCTGAATACTTGTCTATGAGGTAGTTTTAGAATTGGTCATGAAGTAAACTAAGGCGATGCACGGAAGGAGTCATTCCCTAGAGTTACATTGGCATAAGTGACATCAGAAGCAGGCTGCTTGGGTTTACTGTTATGACAGAGCAGAACTTTGTACCTAGCAGGTGGAGTAGTTGTTGTAGTTTTGTAGTATTTGTGTCAAAGTTTTAGTTAGAATTAAAACAAAAGGAAGCTGTGCCAGAAATGCTCAATGAAACTGCAGTTTAGAAAACCCAGCTTTCAGACTTCTGCCAGATCAAGCCTACTGCAACCACATGACACATTCTCTAAAATCACTGAGATAAGCTCCCAAAACATTGACAGGAGCTTTGTTCCAGCAGGCTTCATGCCTCATTGCATAGCATCTGTTCTTCTGCAGCGAGCATAAACACATTTACACTGTACAGTGTGCCTTACTGAATTCTAGCGCGGTGCCACAGAGTATCTGTGCCTGATTTATCTGGTCCTGCTGCTGACTAAACCAACAGTGTACAGATCCAGCCCTTAAGATTGTGACACCATGGCTGCAGGACACTCACATAAGCCTACTTTGGTTCTTCGGTAATGCTGCTTATTAAACGTACAGTCCTAATTTTTCTTAATAATGCTTGTTAAAGTAAATTTTAATGACACAGGGGCAGGCTCTTCTTTCCAGTTTTTCCCTCTGTGGCTTTTGCAAAACGACTTTTTAATGACTTCTAAGACATCCATCTATAATCAGTCTTAGTAGCTCGTACTTTCAGAAAACTCTTCCTTTACCTGAACAGGAAATACTCTACTTCCAGAGGATGTGTTGCTTTCCATAGGTGTAAAAGTGCAAGTGAATACTCCGCTTTTGAATCATAGAATGGTCTCTGCTTTGAAAGATAAGAGAAACAGATAGGAATAAGAAGCAATTAAACATTGAATAGTTTATAAAGTGAATAAAATTTAAATGCATACAGTTTTTCTGTGCTGAGTTGTTTCTGAGGGTGTGGTTTTGGCCTGAGCTGTTAGTGATAAAATATTGAGTATGTGTATTAATAGGTTTGGACAGATTTCCTTCCTTTCTACAAACATACACTAACGGACTTTTTCTGATTTCACAGTTATACAAAAACTTATTTTAGAATCACCTGTTAGTTTTAATATTTTCTGAGGGCTCTTACGACACAATAATTCTGGTCCAGCTAATACAGTGACATCTTTCAGTAGTAGTGTTGTAGACAAGTACCCTCCCTGAAATCAATGCAGTAAGCTACTTGAAAAATATTATTATCTGTTGACTCTTTAGGTACTGACTTGTAAGCCCTCATATAATAATAAACTTGTGCAATGGTATTACGCTTTTCCAAATAATTCCGTTAACTACGCTGTCCCTATTTATTCTTGTGCAGAATTTGCCATTACAGTTGCATGTGGCATAAGATAAGATGTTGTCTGTTTTCTCAGCAAGGAAAACATTGTATGAATATTTAAAAAAAATAAATAAATAAACAGACCTCTTTGAATATATATGTTTTTCCAATCAGGCACTTAAAACTCAAAGATTTTTTTCTTTTTTTTTTTTTTCTCCCTTCAGTAACAGGAGGAAATAAAAATCTGAGATTAAAATACATTTCGCTTTTATTAAATGACATATGGAAAGGAATGGAGCATAAGCAAAAATAACTTTTTTATCCTTCTTACGTAATTTTTATTTAGTATAATATTCCTGAGAAGCTCTGTCTAAAAAGGAAAGAAGCAATCACAATACTGCCGATTAGATGGTGAAATGACAGCTGAAAATGGAGACAGTGAGCAACGCTGTGCATAATTAGTAAATTTAAGGGAATGAGCATCCTTAAACTTTGGGCAAATTTGATTCACCTCAGAAATTAAAAACTTGTGGCCCCTAAAACACAATTAGTGTGTGTATGTGTTTCACTTGCTTTTGATTTACAGAGATGTAGCTACTTTCTGACTATCTGGTCATTGTATATGATTTTGTACCTGTAGTGTCTGAGCAGTTTATGATCCTTAACGGTAGTTTATTATCCCAATATCCCTCCATGTAATTTTTACATTAAGGGAGAACCAAGGCACGCATAAAATGAGGTCATTCTCTGTGAATATACAAAGAATATATGGTCAGGATTCAGAGTCAGGACCTAAGAAATCCTCTGTAGTGTTTCATTCTGACTCTATCCCTCATTCACTCATCCTTTTTCTTTTTTTTTTTTTTTTTTTTTTNTTTTTTTTTCCTGCCTTTGTCTCTGTTTTGTTGTTGTAGTTGCTTGTATGTGTGTGCATGACAGGGTTATTTTTGTTTTGTTTTTCTCTCTCTTTAAACCTGATTTCCTAAGGAAACAAGACTTTCATGATCATTCCACGGATGTGTCTGAGTATTCTTCTTAAGCACTTTTAAACCAGCTTCAACCAGACTTAACAGGGATGTGAGGGAGGATTTCTAAAGCTGACAAGTTGCAGTGACTGCCATAAGAATAAGTAGCCTGGCTCTGTTTGTGCCCTCACTGAGCAAAAAACATCACTCTGTATTGAACACTAGACAATGCGCACAGTCACCTTGAGAAATCCATGTTTGTTGGTTCTGACCCCCGTTATATTATTATTTTATTATTTTACTTTATCATTGCATTAGATATTTTCTTCTCGTTGCAGACAAGCTATCAGCTGTACGTTGGTGTCCTGTGTTTTATACATATATGGATTTACATATGCATGCATAGATGTATATATATGTTTCCTGACCAAAAAGAGGAAAATGGGAGAACCTACCTTGTTTCCACTGTGACATACCCAAATTTTCCAGTTTTCAGCATGAAAGGAAGCTAATGAATTTTCCCCAAATTCATTGGATAACCATATCCTAGGCCCAAATGCTTTGTGCAGAAACCGCCTATTTACATCTCACATGTTTAAGTATGGTTCCATATGAAGAGCAATGGTTTGGCTATGACAGATGTTATTAAAATGACTGAACTAACATGTTCTTGGCAAGAAAATATTTGAGCTAATAGCATAGAAGTACCTGCACATGAAAAGGATTGGTAGTGGTGAGAAAAAAAAAAAATTACTAAAATTTCGAGGGATTGCTGCAACCTGCCCATTCAAATGCTGAAGTACAGGCTCAACAAAGTTGTTTGGATGACAATATTTATTGCACCTTCTTTCATTTAAGCGTTTGAAAAGTTGTTTTCACGTGAGACTTTACTAAACAGCAGACCACTCTTGTAAGCCTTGAAGGTTTTTTGGCCTGAATAAATGTTTTATTTCAACCTACATTATAATTCTGGTAGAATTATCTCCACACTGTGCGGGTGTTGGAGGTTGGAAGGTAATTAATAATCTCTAAGAATATATCTGAGCTATATTTAAACAGTCAGGTGAAAACACTTTTGTTGCAGCCTGTCAAGAATATGCATGTTTTGTGATAGACTGTCACTATCTGTTATTTGCATTTGTAACAATACACTGGACTTGCTATTCTGGAAAAGGACCCTCTAGAACTGAAAAAGTGGTGCTGAAGGTCTTGACCTTTGGTGCAGGAGTCTCTCTTGATGTTGACAGGGAGGTTTGCATGTGTTAGCACACCAAGCTGCATGCCTACCTCTTAGATTTTTAGCTCCAGATTAAATCCCACCCTATGTGTTGTTGAATGCCTGAAAACTGTCTGCTTCTGGTTTCTACTGGCTTATGGCTGAATACAATTCATTGTCTCACTGACGTACATATTCAATCTGCTCACACATGGTGTGGATAGTCTCTGAAGTTGGCTCCTAATGAGACTTTTGAGAGCTGCAGCTGCAAGTCCAGCCATGGACTGAACACGGTGGGAACTATGCAAGCAATTCAATGGCTGGATATCTATTGACTGTTGTGATGTGTATTAGGATGAAGAGAATTAGACATGGTTGGTTTCTGTTCTTAACATTCCTGTCTAGTGGAAGGGAATGGGTGCCAGGATGCATTTGTGGTATAAAGGAGAGACACTTGAAATGGGATAGAGGCTGGCAGCCAGGCCAAGTGGAAAAATCCCTGCAAGACACAAATATATAATGTACTGTCTAGAAACACGAGTAGGGGAAGAATCGCATGCATATGCTATGGATCTATGAGACCACACAGTAGATCGAGGCTGGATGCATCACAGGTGTGGTACCTGCTCGTTGTATGACCTACAAGAGCAACTTAAGGTGCAGAGTGGAAACAGACCTGAGTGGCTTGTTTTTGGCAACAACCCTGCAGTAGTAGTGCGATATTAGATAATAGTTTGCCATGTTTTGTCTAAAAGACATTTTCATTCATTTTCAGCTGATTCTAAGCTGCCACAATTACTTTACCAAGGACATAGTTTATTAAAAGTGGTGAATGCTGCCCAGAGGTAGCATTCTCAGACCAAGACTTCTAAAAGCAAAGTACTAGTTTGTTCAAACTGCCAAACGCAGGAAGAAAAAGGTTCTGGAAGAAGCAAAGGAGTTCAAATTTGCTCTTATTTGTACTTGTTAATCAGTGATGTGAGGAAGTCACGTTTCTGTAGAAAAAAAATGCGTTTGACAGACCATCAAACTACTTGGGTGTGATCAGTAGGTAAGACAGTTTGAGAGCTACTTTTCTCTTTTTTTTTTTTTTTTCAAACTATATGTTTAACAAAACCTTTTGTGTATGCATGTACACAGAATGTTTTTTATTTTCCATAGTAAAGTAAGAAAAGGAAAATACTAACCCTCTTCTTTGTGGAAAAACGGGAAGGTTGCAACAACGCAAATGGCTTTGAAAGCCTTTCTTTTGCCAGTGTTATTGCATCTCTGGTTTATAACTGACCCAAAGCAGATGTTTTCCAAGCAAAGAAAGCAAGGATGGGATCATGCATGTATTAAACAACCTGTGTTTTGGATATTGGTTGAGTTTTATGAGCAAATGTAAAACTCTGGTGATTTGTGTATTGCTGAAACATTTCATGGCTTTGTCACCTTTTAAGAACTGAAATTAAAGTGAACATAGTATGGATGACAGTTGCTTTATATGAGGCTTAAACCACTATCTAAAGGTACCCAAACCCAAAAATATTATAAGTGAGGTGAAATTTTGCAAGAGAGAAGAAAAACATCAAGGTTTCTGGGGTAGGTCTGATTTCTGTCAAAATGTGGAACAGTTGGGATTATGTTGCATAGTTCGTTCCATTGAAAGACTTATCTGAAAGGCATCAAAGGGCATAGCCATCTCTGTTGCAATAAGCAAGTAGTTCTAGCATGTATCCTTCTAATTAGTAATTAATTAACAATAGAATATTGGGTTGAGATTTTTTTAAACTGCTTCTCAAGTTTCAGGCTGAACAAGAAGATGACATTTATAATTAAGTTAGTACTCTTGCATTAATGAGTGTGGAGTTGCTTTAAAAGATTTCTGAATGTGGCTTCCATTAGCACTGCTCCCAGCTAGAAACAAAAGGGTTTAGCTGTGCATATTATATCTATTAAATTCACAGACATTGTTTCTCTGGGATTGTATTCCTACTCACGATGAACCAATTTGTGTGTGGCGGGGGGAAGGTACTGTTTTGCAGAGCTTTGGCTGAATCCCTCTTGCAGAACCAGAAATTTCAAGGTCTTCAAAAAGAATTAGTGGCTTTTAAACAAACCGATATCCTAGTCTGTTGAAGCCAACAGTCCACATCACCAAACACCATATGGATTCACCAACCATAACATGATCTCAGTAACGCTGATTTCAAACTCATAGTTCAAATTAGTGTTAGATAATCACTGTTTCTCTCAATGTAGTTTCACAAGAGGAGTTAGTCTTGATCTCCACCTATAGAACAGTTTCCTTGATTTGTTGTGCCTGAAAAAAGCTTGTCCAGATCCTCTCTGTCTGGACTATTTCCTCCTTTTCTGCATGCAGGAAGCAAATGCCACTGTACCCAATGCTTGCATTTACAGGTGGAAGAACAGCTGAACAGAGCACTGCAAAGCTCATGCAAATTCCAGTGTAAAAATCAGCTGCCAAGGCAAAGTTGAGCAATGTGAAGGGGATGACTCTATCCTCTTGATAGATCTGCTGCCTTCATTTACTCAAGACCAAGGCTTGATGTTTGCTCCTCAGTTAAAGTTTCCAGCTTGTCAGGCAGCATCTAGCCCCTGTGCCTTTGGGCCAGTTGTCTGATAGGGTGTGTACATCTTGCACAGCTGTTCTGACAGGAGAGGAAGTAAATCACTTCTAAATACATCACGCCGTAGGTTCTGTAATTGTGGCACTCTCTGTTAATGGTACTTTAAATAATTCCTCAGCAGGGAAGATCAAAAAGCAACAGGGTTTTGAGCTACTATTTAGAGGTGTTCATTTTTTACATAAGAATAGACAATCACACCAGTATGTGTTTAAATAAGTTGAAGCCTAATTATCTTAAATGGTTTTAAACTAACTGTTTTAAACTATTCCTTCCTGGGATATCACCTTTTATCATAGTCACCTGAAAATCACCTCTTGTCTCAAGATTCAAATTAAGCAGCTTTGGTAATTGTCCGCTCTGACTAAATTTTAGAAGGTTCTCTCCTGTTTCACTCGTTATTCTGTTGTATCTTTCTGCCACTTCTGGTTTCTCCCTATTTAGAGAGCAGTTGGAGTGCCGCACCTCAGGTTAGCCTGGTTGCTGCCCTTCTGATATGATGGTAGCTGGGGAGATCTTCTTCTAAAAGAAGCCAATGGTGGGCAAAGATGTTCAGCTGGCTGAGCTGAATACATTGAAAGATTCGTGGGGAACAGGAATTCCTCAGACTCTGGAGAATCTGGAATAGCAAATGGATCCGGCTTCCCCAGCAGGAGGCAGGGACAAATCTTTGGGCTGTAGAGAGGATGGGCTGATGAAGCGGGACTGCAAGTCGTGTCTGCTGTATTCTCAAGTCATGGAACCATGACTGTAGTTCTAGGACACTGAAGTGATATAGACCTTCCTTAGGATGAAGTAATTTCCAACCTGATCTGTAATTTAACTGGCTTCCTTTTTTTTTCACTTACAGTTCTGGAAAATTTCTTAGCAAAGCCATTTCCTTGGTTAGCTGGCTATTATTTCTCTTGTTCTGATGCTTCCCACAGTGACTCTCTGGCTGTAGGGATGTATTTGTTTGGATTTTTATTCCACTGAGACTGCCCTCTCTTTCCCCTAGCTCCCTGTTACACGATGCTGTACTTCTGCTGAAGCATCCAGCGCCAGCCAGAGACACCGTTCTGAGCTGGGCACGTTGCTCTGACTGACTCGGTATTTCACTTTGTGTGACACAGTGAATGTTCAGGTTGATGCTGCGAGAAAAGCAAACACAGTATAATGGATGAGTCACTGAAGTTTCTGTGCCTTTGAGCATGGTATTATCTGTGTCGCTTGGCACCTTCCAGCTTTGGCCAGTAACATGGGGACACTTTTGTGAGCAGGATGAAAAGAAATGAAACGTGCATGAAACAAGTGCTAAAGATCCCACGATCCATTTTGATTTTTATGCTAGCATGATGGCCTCACTTTAAGACGACTGCAGTAGCAGCACTTCTTAATAAGGCCTGTACTGAAGAGGAAAAAATGTTACTGTTGGATTCCTAATTTTAATGAATCAAGCCTCACTAGGATGATGAGCTCCCTTTGCAACTGTCTATCTCTGAAAAACGACATAAGTGCTGTAGAGGGTCTGGAGGGGGGTGTTTTGGAAGACATCACCACTGTTTTGATGGATTTTTGTTTTTCTTGACTATCTCTTTTGCTTCCTCTCGTGCTATGATTTTCTTTGAAAAGCAATATTGTGGTTACCTAGTGACAGTGAAGGATAAGTTGTTCTCAGCTGTCAAACAGGAAACTTCAATTTGGCTTTGACCGAGAAACATTTAATGGCAATGTCTTTCTCAGTGTCAGATAGGAAGGTTGGGAAAGTTGGAAGCAACCTATGAGATATTAAAAAGGGGTCTGATTTACACTGCATGAAAAAAAAAAAATATGAGAGGTAAAACAGATCTTTCATTACTTATCAGAAAGCAATAGGGAAAAATAAAAGAAACATTTTTGTTTATTCTTCAACTGGTAAAGAGCGAAGTAGCACAAAGCGGATTTTTATCTTAGATAATAGACATTACTTTTTCTCCTGAGTGGACTATCTAGAAACTACTGTACAGATAGTAAAAAATATTTGCTGTGTGCAGAACAAGTTACATGGGATAGCAAATTCTCTGCTAGCATTTGCCATGAGATGGCTGAGGTTACCCCACCCTCTGCCTTAGATCTGTGGGTTCAGAGATGTCAAAGTCTACCAGGAAGCTCCCTACCCTATTGAACAAGTCTGTCAGGCCTTTGCTGAGACAAACAAACATTGCTGAACATTAACACCCTAGGCAATTACCCATTACTATCCAGTTCTTGGTTTTGAGTAAATACAGAGAGACAGCTACAGATGAGGCACTTTGTGCCATGTTACATGGTAACAGACTTGGTTTTGACATAGTAATACATTTTGAACATTTTCTTAATTTTTCTCTTTCCAACCTGAAGTACCGTGGCATATGTTTCTTCAAGTTGTGCCTGAACATGAAGAACACTAAGTAGTCTGCTTTTCTTGCTTTGATTGCAAGGAATGTTGTGGCATGTGGCACAGCAGAATTGCCAGGACCCTTGACAGTGATAAAGGTGTGGATCTTGCGGACATGATGTTTCCTAGATGTACTAGTTTTCTGCACTAACTTCTGCATATAAGCTTTTACAGACCTCTGAGTGCTTATTCTCCCTTAAACAGTAACCTTAAGTAGGTGTTAGGTTCACTTTGCTTTAGTTAATAACCTATTTTTATACTGATATCTAATTATACAGCATAAGGTGTTTGTTTAGGGTTGTTTTTTTTCGTATTTTTTGGTTTTGTGATCATATAAATATCAATGTCTCTGGCTGTGTGGGTCCTGTGCTTTTGATTGTGAGAGTTCAAGGACTCATTACACTCTGATATCTTAAGCCATCCATATATTATTCTTCTTTCTCGAGGGTAGGCACTTTATACCCTTTTCATTATACATAATTGATGGCTTGTGCCTATAGATATGGACTTACATTGCATAGATACAGATATCATTACAGGTTTTTATATTTTTTTTTTTATTCACTAAAAGGCTTTTGTCTTGAAGTGCAATAGCTGTTCAACTGATACTCTCAAAAGAATAGTCAGTCTCTCAGAAGAGCAATCTGTTTTTTTTACAATACTATTCGCTGTCCGTTAATAATTTATGATTATGTCAGTCCGTCTCTAGTATTATATGCAAGCTGCAGTGCTTATGAAATGTATTTAATGACATTTTTAGCTAAGCAGCATTGAATGTCATTGTGAAGTCAAAATAAATCTTTTTTTTTATTAGTTTTGAATCAAGCAAATATATATAGGACAGATTTCAAATGTTAAAAATTAGAAAGGAATAGTGACGTTCAAAATGGTAGTTTGACAAAGCTTGTATTGACAGTAAAATTAATGCTAGAAAAGCTTTGCAGTGTCTAAAGCAGTGATAGGGACTATCAAGTGAGCTTTTGAAAATAATTGAGAGATAATTGATTATTAATGAAAATAAACTGAAGTTTCACTGCTGCTGAGGATTTAGAGGCATTTATCAGGAATGAGACAAGTCATCAAAAAGATGTTGTACTTGCTGTTGACAGAGACCTGTTCTGGATCTTTGCAAAGCATGCATGGGCATAAAGAGTTCTTGGGCAGGTAGCAGCAGAGATGGCTGTTTAATAAGACTGGGGAAGAAGCAGAGGATTTCACAGTCTCTAATGTCCTGAACAAACAATCTTCATTATGTTCATCATAACTGAGTCTTATCCCTTTGCTCTAAATAGTGCTGCAGCTCATATGCATCTAATCACACAAGGAGATAGAAGGTTTTATCCTGCTCATTTCCTCCTTCACTCAAGTGCAATTTGGCCTGAGATTATGATGATTCACCATGAGTTTTATTAGAAATGTCAAACAGGAAAACGACAAATTCTTGTCTCTGTCTACAAAAGCCATTAGCAACTGGTTCTCCAGGAACCCATGAAAAGGAATAAACAGGAAAATAACAGAAAAATCAGGAAGGGCTCTGAAATTAGAGAAGTCTCACACAGAACAGTGAGGTGCAGATGCACTCATTTTATATATGCCATGTGCACCGAAGTCATTTGCCTGAAATAAAATATATTCATATCTGAATAATGGTGACCACTTTCTCACAGAAGTTAACCTAATTCTGAGGCTGGAGGTATCCCATGAATGGACTCGCTTTTAAGGGAGCACGCAGAGAGAGAGAGATTGTGGGAGATTGTGGAAGTCCCTGAAAAAATGTATGGGATCAAGTAGGTATTTTGAGTTCAGTGTGAATAAGGAGAAACATGTAAAAATTGCTTGGTTACTATTACCTTAAACAAGGACTTTTCAGATGAAAGCCAAATTTGATACCATCAACCTACTTTGGGTTTAGTTTAGTTTTAACCTAACAGAAATGTAATCTGCAGTACTGGCTTTGTGAAGATCATTCAGCTTTTAGAAGTCCTAAAAGATCTAAATAAAAATATGTGTCTTACCATGTGACAAAATCAACGCTGAACCCTCAGGTCGGACAGAGTGTTCTTTACTACTAGCAGGCGTGTATCTGTTGTGGTGGTCCAAACATGAAATCCTAAACCACATATAAAATATCTAATCTTATGTAGGATTGCTTATTGACCAACTTGAAGGTACAGACTCTTAAAATTACATTCCTATTAAAGATGAGACAGGGCAGGGAATTGGAGATGTATGGGCCTCTGATTCAGTGAGGTTAAGCAGTTTGATTACTTTTCCCTCCTCAGTGCCTCCTGTGTGTATTTAGCACTCACAAAAAAAAAAAAAAAAAAAAAAAATCCTACTTTCAGCACAATATTAAACCTGGTAAGCTGTGGCGTGTTGAATGAATGAGGTTTTTTTTTTTCTTGTCTTGTTAGAACACTTGAAATATTTAACTGTTATTTCCTGTAAGTTCTTAGAAGTAATTGTCAGTAGAAACAGTACATCACTACTAAATATTAAAAATTGCCTGAGGTATAAGTAACTATTTATCTTATTTTCCTTCTTAGAAATTAGTGTAGCTAATTTTTCTTACAATTAGATATAGACGTTATTTTACCTCTATCAGCATGCACTTTTTACACATCTTTTTCATCACAAATATGGATCAAATGATCTATCACTTGTGCTATTTTTTTACCTGCTTGGGACTGAATATGCTTTAATTGTTTAAGTACAGGATTTTAATGGCTATAGTAAAGACATGTGGGTTAGTACTGCAATGTATTTTGCATAGTATCGTAATATAGTAAAGATATTGAGACCAATTTCTGGTCCTCTTTATGAAAAAGCTTGTTTTGCTACAGTGATGCCCTACTTCACACTGATTTCAGGAGCATCAAGCTCTTACAGGCTGTTTTCTTGGAAGAATTAGCACATCAACATGGATAGAAGAGGACTAAGCAGCATGCGACTGAGCAAGCTTCTGGTGGAGAGGAAGCTGCTTGTGAGCCAGCAGTGTGCCAGCGTGTAGCAAGGAAGGCTGGAAATACACTGGGAAACATTAACAGGACTGCAGTTAGATCAAAGGAAGCAATTATTCCTCTTTATTTGGCCTTTCTAGGCCACTTTTTGAATATTTTGCCCAGTATGGGGCAGCTGAAAAAAAAAAAAAAAAATTTATGAGCTGGAGCATCTTTGGTGAATAGTAACAAAATGGTTGGGAAGCTGAGGCATTTGCCCTGTCAGGAGGTGCTGAGGGAATGGGGCTTGTTCAGCTTGAGGAAGAGTGGAATGCTAGCAGTGGCCTGCCAACACCTACAAGGAGGTTAGCAGGCAGACAGAGCCAGACTCTGCACTGAGGTGCATGTCAGGAGAATGAAAGGCAACAGTTATATACTGAAAAGGGAAGATTCAGGCTGCTAGCTATAGGGAGAAACTTTTTCACCTTGAGAACAGCTAAGCATGAGAACAATGATGTTGGGCAGTCTCCATCATAGGTGGATTTCAACATCTGCCTGGACAAAGCCCTGAACAACTTAGTCTGACCTCATGGCTGAACCTGCTTTGAGTACGACATTGGACCAAAAATCTCTTGAGGTCCCTTCTAACTTGGTCGTATGAGTCTGTAAGATAGTTCTGCAGGCAATTTTGAGATCTTCTGTGAGATAGTTCTTTGCAATCTGAGTTCCCTTATCAGTGTAATTAATAGAGGAGGTGTCAATTTTGAGACCACATTTCTCCAGCTGGCTAGTAATAGACAGATGTATCGTAAGCCAAAATGAGAAACAATGAAGTTGAATGTCTGTGAAGAAGCAGTTAATTGACCTCAATCCCACCTCTACAGAAAGCGCAATGCTACCTTGGAAGGCTGTTTGTTTCAGAAAGCTTGATGCTAATTAAAAAACTCTCCACAGTGCAGATATGCATTTTTGATAGCTCTCTCTAGTGTTTGCATCCTGCTGTGCCCACATTTATGGCTCTGTCCTCCTCTAACACTTGCTTTCTTTCTGACTGCACCCTCACTTTCACCTTTTTAAATACTTTATTTTTTAGGACTGAAGTAATTTATGAAAAACAACTCTAGCATTTGCATGCTATTAAGAAACACTCTGAACTCATTCTTTATGACTGGCAACAATAGTGACAATCATTTTCATTTGCACAGAAATTCATTCCAAAGCTTCTAACAAATTGGCATGCAGTGACAGGTGAAGAACTGTAATTCCATTACTAAATTGCGGTCATTTCAAAGGGTCAAAATAAGCAGCTGTTTAATAACTTTGCTCTTGCAGAAATTGATGTGAAAAGTTTGAACGTGAGAGATTGTGTTTCCTTTTTAATGCATCTTAATAGAGGAAAAATAATCTTCAACCGAATGGTTTTCAGCATCCTTAGACAACTATGATTCAGTCCTAGCAGGATATAAAATGCAAGTGATAGGGAAAGATTCCTCATCACCTGACTGCATAGTTATTTGCTGGAGGTAATAATGTATCTGTCTTGCAGTAAACTTGGAAGAGAAGCTGCTTGCAAACCTCAGGTAGCACGGCTTTTGTGTGTAGTTCCTTCACTGGTGTGTGGTTGGATTCAAAGAATCTAAGCAGACTGAGGAGACATGAAGATGACCTATTTACTCACAATCCTCACTCAGAAGGGAATTAAAAGCAGATGGTAAATCAGAAGTTTTCTTTGTCTAGTCACTGGGAAATTATGCTCAGGAGTGATGTTTTAAAGATGCACTTGTAATCAGAACGATGTTTCATTTCATCTTCTGAAAGGTTGATTACAAAATGAACAGAAGGATAGAAAGAAGAGACAATCATCTTAAAACAGTGCAGAACACATTAACTCTTCTTTCCGAGCCAGCTCAAGGCTTTGTGACAGCGTAGACAGAGCTTACTACTCCTGATGCTGTCAGGGGCAAGATTTCAGCCACAGTTGCTTAGGGAGCACCATTTCTTCTCTGTGGTAGCTGCCAAGTTCTCCAGCCCTTCTCTAGCCATGGCCACCTCAAAAGTTTGCTGTCATAGCCATCTTTTACTTACAGCCAAAGTAAAGTCTGTGTCTCCTGGTTGGCCACTGTAAAACCTTTGTGGACTGTGCACCATTGCAAAATTAGAATAGATAGTTCTTCCTTCGGTGATATTTGGGTTTGATGACACTACCTGTAAGACGTTTAGAGGAAAATGAGTGAATTTTTTTTTCTCTTAGATTTCCCAGTTTTGAACCAGACTGGAAATGCTTTCAGGGAGTTCCAAAGCACTGAAGAGGAAAAAGTGACTCAACTTAGAAGGAAAATCAGGTTGGGGCAGTCCAGCTTCCAGACACAAAGTAGCAGAGATTGTTAGTGAAGTTGGTGACAAAAAATGTAAATATTTCAGCATGGAGGATGGCTTTCTTTTTAAGTATTGAGTATGAAAGCTTCAGGAACCTAAATACAATTTACAAAGTCCAAGAAAAACCCCTATCAAGGAGCAAGAAATATATATCTATGTAAATATCCATACACAATTTTGATTTATATACTTGAAGAAATCCTCAGGGTGATATAACTACTTCTCCATTCCCTCTCTTACTCCCTGTTCGCTCTAAGGAAAAGCTACTACTCTCTCTTTCTCGCAGCTGAACTTGATACAAGGAGCTAGAGTTTGTTTTCATGAGGCTCTGAGATGTTGCTTTGGCTTTAACTGCTTATAACATCCAGATTTTCAGATGCAGTATTGCAGAGAAACGTAGTTTTGAACTAGAGCAAATGCTGAGAAGTTGTATGTTAGGAGAAAGCAGTTGGGCAAATTCATCTGGTGCTTCTTACAGTTTTCAAAAGCAGAACACTTCGCAGCTGTTCATGAATGCATCATGTTTCTGTTTCAGAGTACACCTCCTGGCTAGTAAAAGAGCTGCAGAACATGCCCAACACGGAGTGTTCAAGTGCTTTGAACTTTGCTAGGTCAGAACTCTTTCAAAGGATGAGGAGAGCTAAGCAAGAGCTGTGTGCATGGCCAAGGTGCATCTCTAACATCCCATCTACATTTGAAGTAGCTTTGTTGAAAGACAGTAAAATGTGCAGTTTGGTGTTCTTCCTCTCTCATATAAAAACAGATGGTGGAATCTTTTTGGATTTTTTTTTTTTTTAATGTGTTCTCTAAAGGTGTGGGGTTTATAGCTTCAGCTGCATTAGACAGGCTTTCAGCTTAACAGAATAGGTTTTGTCTCTAATGTGCTCTTTTCCGGTGCATGATGCACCCAACAGCACACTGATAGTGGAGGCAGAAAGTGGGGAGAAACATTGTTAATTATGTCACTCCGCTGAACTTCTGCGGAGTTATGTTGATTTTCCTATGGGAAGGATATGGCATAGCACTTCAGAAATAATTTTGTTTTACTCTTCCCGAAGTTCAACTGTAAAGAGTAGTCATAGGTATTAGAGCTGTGTTTCACTTCAGCAGGGATGTAGCTCCATCTCATTCTATATTTAGTCAATTCAGAAGGAAGAAACACAACTCTTCTTACCTTTTATATATAGCTAACATCCACAGATGCTCCAGCACAAGGTGCAGTTACTACTCCTGATAAGAATCTGACAGGCTAGTAATCAGACCAAGGATGAAAAATTTTGTATCCTGTGTTCCATCTATAATTTTTCCAGTGCTTTATTTACATGGATTCAGAATGTGATTGGAGAAATCACAACAAGGAGCAAAAAAAATCTTCTGCTTCCATTCAAAAGTTATCTGTGTAAAAACGGGAAAGTGTCATTAATAGAACCTAAAAGAAGAAACTGAGAGAGTTATCTTTACCTGTGGCATGAAGATTAGCAAGGAACACTATCCTGGAAATAAAGCACTAGAGGAAGAACTGAAAAAGAATAAAAATATGACTTATCAGCAAAGTAATGGAAGTTACTAAAAGAAAGCGTCCTTCAGGGAACTGAAATTGAATCCAAATTAAGAAAAGAGAAAGGATCTTAAACTCTGGACAGTTGCACAAAGGTACAGATAAGAGAAGAGTTTGAAGAGCAAGTAGTTAAGGGAGTTGGAACTAACTTTGATCCCTATCCATACCCAGGAGCAAGAAGCACTTCAGGAAGGGTTTGAAAGGCCAACCATAAAGAAGCACTTGAGGAAGAGGTAGAAGTATTAAAGAAGCAGGACTACATTGCTGACAGGCCAAATCATCTCTTTATATCAGCACTCACTGCTGAAGAGACCAAAGAGAGAGTCTCACTGCAAACCCATTTTTTTGGGAAGGGCACAACAGTAGCTTTATGTGGAATTTGAAATAAATGTCAAAGAGCTTGTAGCAGAAATAGAGGAAACGAACACTAACAGAATATGAAGACTGGACGGTATTCACAAATGGTTCCAAAATAACTCAGGGATAAAATAGCTTAACAGCAGCAGAGTATAACATACTGTTTTTAAAACTCTGTTGGTGGTTGAATATGGGAGGATAGTGTGATGCCCATCTTTGAAGAAAGATTTAGGTGGAATCTGGAAACAGCAGCCCTGTAACTGGTGCTGAGAAACTAGTAGAAATGATGACGAAAGATAGACTTGGTGGACACCTGGATAAACATGATCTATTTGAAAATAACCAATATGGCTACTGTTAAGGAATTTTTGTCTTCAACCTCCTCTAGCGAGTATGTGGAGATGAGTGACTCAACTGATATGTTCTGCTTTTCCTGTAAGTCCCTCAATAGAGGTCTTTGAGAGAATTAAACTGCAATGTGAAAAAGATGTAGAGCGACTTCCATATAAGAAACAACTGAGTAGACTGGGGATCTTTTTCCTTGAGAAGAGATGCTTGAGGTAAGATCTGATAGAAATCTATGAAATTGCAAGTGTGATGGGAAGGGTGAACAATACTGATTGCTCACCACCTCTTTCAGGACAAGAGCCAGAGGCCATTGAGTGATTCTCATAGAAGCCAGGTTCAAAACTAACAAATGGAGGGTGATTTTCATGCACAGTTTTGTAAATGTGTAAGTCCTCAATGGAGGATGTTATGAACACAAGAAGCAGGCTCAACAGGAGATTGGAAAAAGACAGGAGATCTATCCAAGATTGCTTTTATTGACGTTTTAGTCATTACACAGGCTCTGCTGTGTCTCAACTAGGATTATCAGCATTTTGCGGAGTGCATCTTACGTTGTTTTTATACTTTTTTGCAAGTTTGTTAATTCTACTAATACTTTATAAAATTGGAAGCTGAACTGCAGCTAGCACTGTGTTGGAACTATTGATAATCAGAATGGTGACTGATAAAGACTGATAGTAATAAGACCTTTTCCTTTGGGAAACAGAATGAAAGCTCTCAAGTTTACGTCTGTTCATAAATTTTCATAATTTTATAATATGGTAGGTCTGCTTCTGATTGTTAGTGCTTTTTCAAAAGATTATATCTAAATTTCTTTGTAGTAGAAACTAGATCAAACCCTAATTTCCAAATTTTCACCATGTACACAACAGGAATGCGATGAAAAGTATTCATATAATCCCTAATCTGTGAAAGAGTTGACATGATTAGTTTTTAAGGGCATTTTTAAGCTGAATAGAGTTACATGTGTTGCAATTAGGAAAACAAATCCATTCATTTTCAAAGGAGTTTTAAATATTATGATTCAGGATAGGCTACCCTTACTAAGAGAGTAGGACAAAAGGGATTCATTTAAAAGCAAGTAAACTCAGGAAAAGCAGTAATATCTTCCGGAAAAAAAAATGTGCAGAAATAAAAAGCAAATATAAAATATAAGTATTTGCATTTGGGAGGGGGGACAGGGAGACTTGTCAAGCAGCTTATAAAAAGTGATATGTTGACACTGAGTTGGGAAATTGTAGCACTTTTTAAATGGATATGAGAGTGGCTGAGAAAATTTTAATACCAGTAACTCATTGAAAAAAACCTTACACTAAACCAGCCCTGGTGAGAAACTGTGACTACAATGTTATGAAGAAATAGAGTCACTTGTAAGTCACCATTTAGGGTATGATTTGAAGGGGGTTGTGAAAGCAAAGTTGTGTCTTCAGAAAACCTAGAAGCTGTAGTATACAAACAAATTCAGATAGGAAGACTATAACTTTTATTTCTTCAAGTTCACCACAGTCTTTCTTTGGGCACTGCTTTCTTGCTTGTAGTTTTGTCTTGAATCTCCTCAGTTATTAATGTGTTTTTCACAAGGTCCTTTTCTTTTTCATGGATTCAAATCTCCATTTACTCGTATCCATATCTTACAAGACCTGTAGTTCCCAGAAGGGGTTCTTTTTATAATGTTTTTCTCTGTGCTGTTTTATTAACATTTTTATGTTTAAGCAAACTCACACTGCAGTGTGAGAGGATGAGAAAGACAGTGTCCTAATCTGAAAGGGAAAAAATTATTTGTTGCTGTTAAAAGGGTGCTGGGGAAGGATTTTTTTTTTTAAGTTGGTCCCAATACATATGCGTCCATCTTTCACTTGTATCCTAAAGGTGTCTGCCTACAACCCTGCTATGCCACATGCCACTGACAGTCACTTGCCTTTTTAACAGTGGTGTAGACTGTCATATGTAAAGATAAACTTATTTTTCTCTTTAGCTAAAATTTCTGTAAGCAAATTAAAAAAAAAAAAAAAAGCGGAGATGTGGGAGGAAGAAGGAAGGAATATGAGGAATATGAAGGATCCTTCTGGCAGGGAAGGAGTGACAGCTTAAAAGAAAAAATTTGGCTTCCCCTAGGCATATTCTGGGTAAGACCTTCCTTGCTGGTGGTTTTCACCACTGTCCTACAGCTCCATTTCCCAGATTTCTATTGGTCTGTAGTAACCTGTGTGATCTTGGTCGGCTCTGGTGGTTGCACTGAGAAATTTTTAAATCAATTATAGTAACTCAAAACCCAGATGCAGCTGCAAAGAATTCTCAATGCATTATTTAAAAGTGAGGAGAAGCTTTAATTATTAATTAATTATTAGGCATTAAAATACTTATTTAGTACAAGACCTAGGTTTTGACCTCCCAATGGTGCCAAGACTGGAAGCTAGTGAAATTTGTCTAGATACCCTCCCTCATGCTAAACACTTCAGCTGGAAACAAGAAACTAGTGAAACAATCCTCCTGTGTAAAAAAGTTACTTTGCCTGTTAAGTCTGTGTGTGTAAATATGGAACTAAAAAAAGGAGTTTGAATAATTGATTTGAAGCCTAATCTTTGTAAGGGAGTTCACAAAAGTTATAGTTGATGCAGAATTCTTTCCATTGTCTCAGGGTTTTTTCTACTTCAAAATTTCAGCCATAGTCTGGTTGCCGAAAAACTCAATGTGACTAAGAAACTTTACACAAATCTTATTCTCAGCTGTGGGGAACCGAAAGCAAAAAAGACCCCAACCCATACAAATAAATAAATAAAACAAGGACCAAAAAAAACCCAAACCAAAACAAAAATCGACCAAACAAAAAACACACCACCTCTCATATTCATTCTTTTACTCTGGTAAGAGAATAAAGTTTTTTGTAAATATTATCTGAATGACTTAGAAACATTGGCTAATTAAGGGTCTCAAGCAACACGTTGGATAGGTGGGGAAAATACATGGTTTCCCTAACTCCCCCAGCAACAAGGGATGATAGAGATGGGAAAAGATGAGCATCCAGTTTCTGCAGACTTGCTGAAATAAGGACTACTGCTTTAAGTTAAATGTTTGTTGAAGGCCTCAACGTTTTTATCAGTGCATATATTTTTTTAATAATTACTGCTCAGATAGGAGCTATCCTGAAATACATTGATTACCTATCAGAAGCCAGGTTAATGGATAAAGCAAAATTGTGAATAATTTCAAAATTTTTATGAGTAAATAGGTTCTCTAATGATTAGTCATCCACTTTTTGTTTGAACATGCAGGAGCAGTAATATTTTCTGCTTGTCATCCTTTACACAAAGCATACTTTTTCATGCTAAATACTGACTTTGAATATTCAGGCTGATTCTATTTTGCAAAATCTGATGACAAAACTGCTCTCATCATCTGTGGTGGAAAGATTAGGATTCCTAATCTAATTTTCCAATAATATAATGATGCAGAAGTTATGATTAGAGCACTTTCATAACAACAGAGAGAGAGGGAGTTCTTTCAGTCTTTTCTGTGATACTGAAATCACAAATATATCAGTTATTTCAAAGTATGACTACAAAGAATCACAACTAGCATTCTTCAAAAATACACAGCATCTCTTTGTCTTTCAGAGACTTGTCAATGTTTGTTATACTGTACTTCCTTTCTTAAAATGTTACATGTTACTATCAATGTATTTTAGTTCCTTTTTTACTAACAGGGTATTGTTGCAGTAACTATCTGATTTAGTGGATATGGATATTGTCTTACAGTCCTTTCAGACCTTTAATCTCTGCACATTAGTCAGTTTCTATAGCATTGCAAAAAGTAAATAAGAAATCAGATACTCTAATACTATAACGTGCTGTACTATCACCTTGTCAGTTTTCAATTCTGTCGCTTACCATAAGACCAAATTAAATTTCCTGCACCAGAATAGATGAATTCCAAAATGATCCTGACACTCCAAATCTGGAAATATTGTATTAGCAGATTGAGGCCAGGGATTAGCAATATGAAGGACATTAACAGAATGCTAATAGAAGAAAACCTTGCAGTCACTCTGCAGTCATTTAGAGGGCCTTGGTCACTGCAGTGTTGTACAATGGAGACCCACAAAGCACTGCTTTATAATCAGTATTGGAAACAAGCTGTATATAAGCTTTAGCCTTAAAAAGTTTTCAGAGGAGATGTGGCAATGATGTCTCATGTAGTCCAAGAAAATTTTACCAGGAAGAAATAGTAACAGAAAGAGTAATGAAAGGACGCCATTGTCCTAGGCATTATACACAATGAACGGAAAATACCTTGCCATGTAAGATTCTTTTGGAAGAAAACTATGGTTTATTATTGAAAAAAAATTAAAATCCTGTTGTGTGTTTTCCCACAGAGTTGAATCTCACTGTGCCCTTCATCATCTTCTCCCAGAAATATCTCTCATTGTTTTCTGTTGTTTTGTGTTCCGTGGGTAACCTTTTAAACTCTACATCTCTGCTTTCACTTCACTTTCCAAATATACCCTTTGTTGTATCAGCCATGAATAGAAAAAGAACTTTAATATTGTAGTTACATTTAAATCAAAGACAAACGAAGTGGGGGGGGGGAAGGAAAAGAATATAAGAAGACATTTGGAACATCAAGACAAATGAGTTCTTAGCTGAACATTCCTACAATCATATTTCTTAAATGCCCTGCTCTGCCTTCTCTGCACATGAAAAAAAAAGATAAATTACACTGGTTTTTACAAGTGTGCTGCTTTGGGTGACAGTGAAGCAGTTTAAGCCAGTGAGACCGAGTGAGGCAAGTTCATTTTTGACAAGCAAGCAGGCCTTACTGGTTGCCTGTGTTCCCAGGGCTGGGAGAAACCCCAAGGAATGTGGGAAAGAAATGGCCCAAAGTCCGTTCTCCAAAATACCAGCAAACATCATTATAAACGTGGTGCATTCACTGCAAGGGTGCAGCACCAGCAGCTGCCACAATCTCCTTGTGTCCTGGGGAGTCACCGGGGAAATTTGTTTGTCCATTTCTTCTTGCTTCAACTCTTGCGTGATACAGTTGCAAATTGCCTCCACTTTAGTCCTGTCCCTAGGTCTTTTGAAAGAAGTCTCTGATAGGCAAGGTTCTGCAGGAAGTTTCGGTTTCAGTGTAACTATTAGGAGGTCTGCAGTGTGCATGAAGGCTCTCAGAAACAATTAAGGAATAAGTACAAAACATTTAAGAGGTTCAAACAAATAAGTTTTCATCCCTCTTTGGCTACAGTTCAAACACACGCATTGCTTGCAAACCATGGCTTGCACATCAGCCTAGAGGCTGGTGTCACTTCTTGCCTCTGTGTGGAAAACGAATTCAATAGGCCAAGCTAATTTTGTCTACAAAAATCAGTACGTTTCTCCTGACATATGGCAGGATATTTCCTGAATCTCTAGCACTCTTGTAGTGTAGTGGATATTAATCTGTCAGAAAATAGAAATATGGTGGCTAGTAAGTTTGTGTAAATACGGAGAAGATTACCAGAAGAATGGGAAGCATCTTGAGTTTTAAACAGCGACTTGTTCGCAGAAGTTCTGCAGTTCCGTGTGTGAGTTATATCTCAGACAGTTGGCCTGAAGAGAGCTTTTGTTTCTCAGTGATATGCTGAAAGGGGAAAAAAGTATTACAAGTTTTATATAAATTTAAAAAAATGGATTTGTGCATAAGTATTACTGAGCTTGTATTTCAAGAAGTTTCTGTTTTGCCCTTTTTCAAAAGATTAAGGATTTTTATAGGAGGCTTTCAGCTCCATTTCTCAATGAAGCCGACTCATAAACAAAGGTCAAGCAAAGCGTTTAAATCTTTTGGCATTTTCCTACTGCTAAGATGATGTACTCTTTTAAATCTTTCTATGAGTGAGACTTAATGAACAAATCTGGTGAGTTCATTGCACATGTTCAACAGCAAAAATCCTCGGTGATAAGGACTGGTTATTCTGTCTGTCAAATAATTCTGTAAATACACTGTGAGAGAAAAGGTTTTCCACTCCAGGGCTTCTAAGGAAGCTAAAATGCTTTTCTCTTCATCTTTGTTTAATTTTTTATTCAGCTAATGAAATAATTGAGAATCAGGCCTTAAAAGTATGATTGCTTTATTAATAATGGATGGGCACCATTAGAAAGGGCTAATCAACCTGTTAGACTATTCTTTAACAATGTGTGCAACTTAATGTTAGCACCATAAAGCTCTCATTTGAAGGAATATTCTCCCCAGTGGGTGCATTTTCATTATTACTGATTTATCTAATGCAAGCAGTAATCTAAATCCACTTCTAAACTTATTATTACTGTCTACTGAATCTTACTGAACTGGGTTTTCAGCAGGTGTGAGGTAGTATAGCTTTATTTAAGCAAGTTTGAATATACTGATTTATATTAGGTAGGATCCTAAACTGCAGTTTAGGCCGGTCCTCAGGTGGACTCAGGACCACTTGTCCACTCTGGCTGTCTTTGGTGTATTCCTTGTGTCCAGCTCCTCCTCTGCCTGCCATGCAGGGGTGCTGCCTTTGTTTTGCACGAACCACTGGTATAGCTTTTCTGTTTTTATCTCTAGCCATCATTTCAATTTGTGTGATTAAGCTAAGTGTGGCACCAGCTGACATTTAGTTATTTTAGCAGCCTGAGACTAGCTTTTCAAAATAATTTTTCCTGTGTGTTCTGGTGTTTCAGCCTCTAGCATACAGCAGTAGTTTTGAAATGCTATATGTATTCAACAGTTTGGAGACGGAGCATTAGTAAAATTAAGTAGGGCTATATGATGTATTTATTTACTGTAGTGGGGGCTGAATTGCATTCCTGAGGTATCCGCATTCCCCTTAATGACAGTGTTTTCAATAAAAAAATGTGCTGGCTAAACCAGGTGTAGCAACAGCATAAGCTGGGACATGTCTTTAAGTGCATACATGTAAAATGGAAGGGCAGGATGAAAAACAGTATGAGCTGAAAGGTGCTTTGGTAATGGATGAGTGTTTTCTGAGTCTTGTTTTTTATTTGCAACAGTCTTTGAAATAGACCTTGTCAAGCTATATACTGCAAATGTGCTAGTAATCTGGTGATTTCTTGTCATGTATACTCTAAAATATACCCTAGAGCTCTGGTGGTGTATATCAGCAATAACAAAACCTCATTTTGTTTTATATTAGTATGTTTATAACTTAGGTGTAATTAGATACACACATATACTAATATGTGCAATACATATGCACACATGTATACATTCACTGTATGTGCATTTTTATATATCTTTCCAATAAATACAGTAATTACAAGAAACTCTGCAAATCAAATATGTTGAGTTTTGGCAAGATTTTCAGAACAATTTCTGAATTTTGTAGTTGTATTTTTTTTTGCGGTGTTCTTTGACCCCTGGGGAGAAGATGTTCCCTAGAGGTGTCTTTGCCAAAGGACTGGTCTGTTTTTAGTTTCTCTGAGCACCCTGAGGAAAATCTACAGGATCTCGTAGTACTGTCCAGTAAAGGGAAGGAAGGACACTATAAGACAATGAATATTTCTGCAGCTGGAGCCAAGTCAGCAGTGACATTAATCTGTACACCCTTGTGTGATGTCAGCCCTTACAGAGCCTGGGAGAATCCCAAGTGTTGGTCCCTGTCCCTGTGTGCGGAGTGAACAGCAATGTAAGAATGCCAAGTGCCTCCTGTCAGGATGTCTTTTGTGCTGACATCTGTAAGAAGGGATTCCTTGTGAGCTCTTCAGATTACGCACTCAAATCGTCCCTCCATTAATCTTGGCCACATCGCTTTTCTCTTCTATCCTCGGTGTCAGCTTGAAGGTTTCCTTTCCCTTCAGACCAGAGCTGAAGTGAAGACTGAACACTGGAAACCTCAGGTTTTCAATACAAGGTGTATTACACAAAAATGTTATATAGCTAGCAACAGTCATAAATCCCATGGACTAATAGGTTGGGCAAACTGGCAATCTATCTGCAGAGTCACTCTGATGTTAAACGCTGGGAAAAACGCTTGACAGGCTGCAGAGAAAATCATGAATTCACATGAAAATGTGCTTTTTACAAAGTTCTCTTAGAATAAAACAATGAAAGAAGGCTTTTCACTTGTTTCACAGAAGAATATATTTCGGCTTGTATTAACACTCCACTTTTGTCTTTGTCTTGTGGCTTAACCTTTTCTTAGACTGTATAAGACAGTCTTTTGTTGAAGCAGATAGTGGAAACCTTTACATCAAAAGGTATTATCATAATAAGATATGGTGTTATATCTAGCCCTAATTTTTTTCTACTTACCCTTTCTTTCTCTCCTGTGTTTTCAGTTTGATGTATTTTCTTTTTTTTTTTTTTTTTAATCTCTCTTGCTGCTTCTTCTCCCACTTTTTATCATGACAAAAGCTGAATGTATAAATTCTACAGGCTGAAACACTATCTTTTTCACATCTCACCTTTATTCTGCACCCCTCAAAAAAAAAACAAACAAACAAACAAACAAAAAAAATGGCTTATTTGCTGCATACATGATACCACAAAATAAACCTCATCATGAACGCCTTATTCTGGCTGCAAACCTCATTCTTCCCTCCCCTTCTCTTCTGCTCTACAGATGTTCTGCACTTGTGCCTGCAAACAGTAGCAGTAGCATGAAAAAATGGTCTTTACTCCCATTACCTGTTTTAAGATATTACTTGGATAGGTTTTCCCCGTAAGGTAGTGCAGAACTACAGTTAACACTGCTAATAACTTACGTCATTTTAGAAAAATAGAAAATGCACACATTTCTGAGGATTTGGCATGAGACAGGGAGATGAGGATGGATGGTGCAAAGGGGGGTTCCCAGGGCCTGGAGGAAGATGTGTGCTGGGGGCTGGAACCAGCCAGAACCACCCCTGCAACACCAGGCCGGTGAGGTGACTTGAGTCCTCTTGACTACCCAATTAGGCCCCTCAAGAAGCAAAGATGGTTGAAGAACCCTTGTAATGCTGTAGAAGAGCTGGAACAACACCCAGATTGTTAGTGAAAATTTATGTGGTTAAGGCGCATGAAGATATATTTGAATACTTTCCTGATTTTCTGTCTTCACACAGTTTGAAAAGGGGTCTTCCAAAAAGGCTCGTATAATCTTAGGTTGCCTAGGTGTGCTTGACTGCTGCCCTCTCTAAATAAAGCATTCAAACTTTGGAAAACCAGCATATGGTTGCATACCCATTCATTCACCCTGTCATGGTGTCTCTGGCAGCAATGCCTCTACAAACATATGCAAGCAGAGAAGAGCAGCAGCGAAACAACCCCTTTCTAGCTGTAGCCAAGTGGTAAATAATTCTCATCTTACTTCCTACTTTTTCTTGCATACCCACCCTCCACACGTGCACCCCTGGTGTGCCCCAGCAGCACCCAGGGTCTGTCTTTCCAGTTGCCTCTGCAATGATTTTCCCTCATTTGAAGCAAGAGTAGCTCTTCCTTTTGCAAATCTACCCTGTCATTGATTCCATACTCCTTCTCAGCTTACTTGGTCATCACACGCTTTTAGGTTGCATATAATTTTTCTCTCAGCTTACAATAAAATATCTATTAGCTATAATTTGAAAATTGGACCTCTTCCAGCTGTGGGTAGTTCATGTAGCCAAGATATGTTTTGCTTGTAAATGGAGTACATTACATGTCAATTGAATTAAAAAATGACTCTTAAAACTTTGCTTACCTTTCATTAAGTTTTATAATGACTATGCCCTATGCTTAAATTAAGTTTAGAAGCATTTAATTTTAATTTTTGTTTATCTTGTTATATAGTCTTATTAGGCTAATTAATGTCTTTTTGGCTTATTTGGCATTCTCAACAATACTTTCTCATGCAGAATGGAATTGAAAAATGAAAAAAAAAATTACTTTTCAATTACAGATGATTAATCTTCTTCACCTATTATTTACTACAATGAGCTAAATGTACATATTTTGAGGGCTTTACTTTTAAGCAAAATTGACAATTACTATAACTCGAAACACTTAATTTTTCTTGTATTGGTTTAAATCAAGTGTGATGCCACGTAAGTTATTGAGCTTATCTTTCTGGCTTTTATGATGGAGTGGCTATACGCTAAATTTGTAGATCTTTGCAGATTGTTACTTAAGGCTGTGGAAATAGCTGATGATTAGTGCTTTATCATAGCCTACACAGACTTCAAACAGGAATTAAAGTAGTCTCAGTATTGGCCTCTTGTTTACGTTGTAGTCAGAAGCATCATTATTTGATTAGAGCAATAAGCTCCTCTAACAGAGACTTGAGCTCAGTTTCAGTTGCAGTGTTGAAATGAAAGTGAGACTCTGAACTGCGAGCACTTCCTGAGCTTGGTATCTGGATTTAGATGATGAAGGAAGAAGGGGCAACTGTAGTAAAGTGTAATTTATTTTGTATCCAAATATTTCTCTTCCAGTTTGAGGTTAAATAGATTAAGAACTAGTTACAGATCCAAACTTTTAAGTCTTGGTCTATTTCTTGCCATGCAACATAAAATGATTCCACCTGGGATGTTAGGGAAGCTAAAGGCCAGAGCCCAGAGAGGAGATTAAATGTCATCTTGTCGTTTTCGTTGTGAAAATTGTTTCCCACAGCTGAGGTTTATAAGGTCTTGAATATCTAGACTTCACCTTCTATTTCTATATTTTAGTCTCTTTGTATTAATCTAGTCTTCTCTTTTTGTCTGTGGGGTTGTTTAGGTTAGGAAACATCATGTTATTTTTTTATTTGTACTCTTCCCTATAAAACTAAATCCACTTGATGTGAATGGTAGTTTGCACATGACTGTTTAGATATCCTTCCAGTGAAAATGAGAAAGGCTGCTCTCTTCATCTCATTGTATTTTCCTCCTAAGTAATTCTGAATCTGATATTTTAAGATATCTATTTTGCTGTCTAAATGAGCGTGCTCAGATCAAAGCAAAAAAAAAAAAAAAAGAAAAGCAATGTCTGAATATAGTAAAACAGGATTAAGTTTGCTCATTCTGAGAGTCTGATATTTTGAAAGACATCAGGAGTTCCTTTTGATACCTCTCTACTTTATTCTTCCTGTGATTTGATTATTTTCTTTCGAAAATTTCAATGTACCTGACAAAAAAAAAAAATTGCAACTGGTTCCATTTAGACATCATGCAATTGGGTTTAGGGTTTTAGATGACCTGATGTGCCGAAAAGCTGATGCTAAGATCTCATTAGGGACATGCTTTGAAGCCATATTGTTTGAAATATTTAAATCAAGATTGAACAAAATCATCGTAAATATCCAGTGCAGAAGATTTCTAAACAAGTTTGTCTTTCAGGGGAGGCTGTCATTTTAACCTACTTAAGGTTATAATTTTTATAGGGTTTTATTTTCTTCTAAATTAAAATTAAGTGCTTCAGGAGAATTGATAGCGGTCTCCCTGGAGTTGGAATACCAAATGTTTATGTTTTGCCAAAACATAAAACAGAAACAAACACACTTTTGGAATAGAACAGGCATCTAGTATAATATCACACTGATATTTCATATGTTTCACAGAAACCACAGCTGTTAACTGAACATACCTGACATCAAAGAGGTTATTTAATATCTTAAACTCCAAAAATAAATCTCTGTGCCATTTCTGTGAATGAAACTACTGTGGCTGGCCAAGGAATCTACACTGTATGTATGAATTTTTAATTCCTTCCATATGGGGAGACTTTTGTTGCAAATATTGCTGTAAGTCTTCCTCATGGGCAGTGACAGGAACACACACCCACACATTAGTCAGTGCTGCGCAATCACTTTGGTTTTGTCCCAGCTTGGGGTAATATCTGACCACCAACATGATTCACCTGGAAACGGTGTAGCTGATACAGTCGCTACACTTGACCCTAAGCATCTGTTTAATTGAGGTGCTACAGCAGTATAGTGGTATTTTCATCTCACATCTTCAAGAAAGTCTTTTTCATCTTCCTAATGACTTTTAACATGCTCTTTTGGAGTCATTTTCTGTAGCCTTCACCATCGCCTTAAATGTTAATATTTTAATTTTTCCCTTGATAGCTGATCTTCAAATCTAGTAAAAGTTCACCTTATGTATTTCCTTCTTTTTCTTGAAAACTATTTTAAACCACACTTTCAAATCATCCTTTTGATTCCCTATTTCCCCTTTCAGATTTTGTTTAATTCCTTAAAATGTCAGCTCAGTTCACCTGCCTCCTACAACACCTCTTGTTTTAATTTAAATCTTGATTCTCCAAGTGGCTACTGTCTCTCAAGCTTTTTTTCCTTTTTTGTACCCTGAGTTCCTTCTCTCTTGGAGCTGTGCAGTCAGTCATATTCCCATATTCTATCAGCTTACCTCTAAGTGATCATTATTTTCATTTGATTCTCTACATATTTTTCATGTTTCTAATGTTTATGCTTCTAAAACTGAAGCTACTTCAAAGGAAGCATCTTCCATCCTGTAGTATGTACTGAGGCTGTAATTCTTGTTAGTCTATTACATCTTTCATTGACTTTGTCAGCACGTGTAGTCAGAGTAGCATGCACCTACAAGAGTAGCTAGAGAGCTGGGGGGAGGCGGGAAACAAAACATACCACAAAAAACAAACCTTTTCAGAAATGAAAGTTCTCCAGAACCTGACAGTCAGAAGAAAAGCATGTATGTCTATGCCAGGTCTTGTACCTGGCAAGTTTATGATCTCTGTGAATCTTCAATTTTGAGTTTCACAGAGTATATTAACTGCTGTAGAAAATTACACACTTTATAATCTCTAGAAATACTTAATTTCAGGGATCACAGATTTTAAAGGATCCATGGGTGTTAGGGAATAGACTGCCTTAGCTTATTGAATTATTTGGTATACTGCTTCTTATAGAACTTGTTTAGAAACTGCTTATATAGAATTTGCTTAGCATAACTGTGTTTGCTTAGCATAACTTCTGCAAGCTGTGATCTTTTGAACTTTCTTTCTGGTTAAGCATAAAAGGGCTCAGAAGATGAGGGCAACTGCATCTTTGGAGATAGGGAACAGAATGCCATGTAAAGACAAAACATAAGAACGTTTTGGTTTGCCCTTATTTTTTTCCAGCTGCAGGTGCAAAATAGAACCTGATGGTCAGGACTTTGATTGACAGCCTGCCTGACAAAAACAAAGAGATTCAATGAAGAAAGGGGAGACCCCAGACTCTAATGGTGCAGCTGTCCCAGAATGATGTGCAGGGTGTGGGAGGCTTGGTTTATGGGATTATAATTGCCTTAAGTTATCTTTATTTGGGATCCTTTTCAGGAGGCACCCAGCTCGAGCTGCTCTACACTGTACCTTGCAAATGAATTATTTATTTAAGAAGAATTTCTGCAATCCACCTAACTCCCTGCTATGGGAAGCCCAGGGAAAAGAAACTTCCTTAACAATGAGGGGAAAACCTCTGAGTTACTATTTTACATGAGTCTCTCTTACATCATGCTACTACTAGGTCTTGTAATTTCTTTTGAAAAATAACTGCAACTCCTAAGGTCATTTGTTCATTGATCTTGACAGACATTTATAAATTAACATTCTATTAGAAAAGTGGCTTTCCTAGTACTTTCAATTTTTGCCAGTTCCAGCACTCTGTCCAGATAACTTATGAGTTCCAGCTAATCAGATGACGTCCGATGCAACAGTCACAGACCATGTTCTGATCACAGGCTGTCGTGAAATCCAAAACTGGAATCTTTCAGAGTTCTTTGCAAATTGTGCTGATCAGATGGCTTTTTTTTTTTTTTTTTTTTTTTTTTTTTTTTTTTTTCTTTCTTTAAACCAGTGACACTGGTAGCTGATGTTCAACTTTTACGAGTTCTGGTCATAAAACTGAGATATGTTGTGATGTCTGTGAGAGAAAGATCTGAAGTTCATGTGAGATAGCCAAACACTTTGATCTTACAATCTGTTGTTCAATGTGAATATTTAGGGATGCTTTTGTGTGATGCTTAGCGATGTAACACTTGAGTGATAGAGGTACACTGATATTTTTATAGTTTATGATAGAAAAAGTGCTGCTATATTCATTTTGAATGAATTGTGTAGATGAAATGGGATGCTCCAGGGCTCACAAGTAACCCTTTGTTGGGGCTGGGAATCAAACCTCACACTTTCCAAGTTCTCCTCCTCATGGGACCCTGTTAAAAGTGTGTGAGCAGCACACAGGCATGTGCCCAAAGGCAGTCAGCTGTAGAAACCGAGCCTGAGGAAGTAAAAGGCTGTGACCATGGTCATGTTTTCTCTTTTAATACAGCAGAGGTATTCCTCTCTGAATTATTCCTGATAGGTGTCAGAAACAGGAGTCTGCTACCTCATTTCAGAGGTTGTTTCTGAAAGAATGTAAATGTTTTGTCCAAGTTTGCTTACAAGTCTCTATTCATTCCCATGTTTTAGGAGCTTCAAAAATCCATCAGTCATCCTGAAAGAGTTTTTTCTTCCTACTTGATAAAACTTGTTGCCTCTTTTTTTCACTTAAACTGAGAAATAACGCAAGCCAAGGGGTGAAATATGGATGGCACGTTCCATTTTAGCTTTGCAGCTCTTCTGCACAGGACAGTTCTTCCCCCACTGGAGTTTCCTCCATCTGGTCCTGGCAGGCTCAGAAGCGGGTCAGTTGTTTCTCCTCTGGGCACTGACTGCAATTAGCAGTGCTTGTGTGAAAGTCTATCTCCTGTGTACAACCACCTGTTCCTGTTTCACAAAATAAGCTCTATCAGTGAAGCTGATGCCTCATGTGGTCTATCCAGAGTCTGCTGCTTCACTGCAGATCATGTTTGGAAGGACCAACCTTCCCAAAGAAATCAAGAGTCTCTGGAAGAAACCAGAGGCCTAGAGCAAAATACGATTGCTGACTAAATTTCTGTGTTTTCTTCTGAGACAGCCAAGGGGTTTTCATCTGCCCAATGTAGTTGGCCACCTAGTAGGGAATATTTGCCTGTTTTTGATAGATGTATCACAAATACAGCCATGTTAAGAAGTTTTTTATTCACAGAACTATATCATATGCTCAAATAATGTATGAGAGCAAGTGCTTCAGTAAAACAAACAAAAAAATCATAATTTAAGTAAATTAGTCTTGTCTAGAGAGGAACTTTTTCTTTATTCTGTGGAGGAAAACAGAGTCAATTGTTCCTCTTGCATTCACAGAGGAAATCTGTTTGTGTTCATCACATCTGCCTTCTTCCTGTGTATCCCTTAGGAAATATTTTTTTGAAGACTAGGAAAAAATAACTAAATATGGCACAATAATATCCCCTTTTACACTCAACACACTAATCTTTATCTGTTATCTAGCATATATTATTTTAAATACCAGAAAAATTATACCCTAGGATGAGCTGTGATGCACATTGAGTTTTAATCTCCTTCTCCTTAGCAACCATCAAAAGCAACAATAAGGGCAATAAATAGCCAAATAGGGCATCAAAAATGAATTAAAATAGTGTCTCTGCTAGGGGAAACAGGTCTTTAATCACTTTTTCTCTGATGTCCCTAAAATTGAAGCTTAGAACAATAAACAGTTTTAAAAAGCAGTTTCAAAATAGCCTCAGAAATGGTCTTAAGTCTGCAGAACAATAGGTCTTTACTAAAATAAACATGATAACACCCAAGGGATCCTGCTGACTTCAGGAAGTTCAAAAGACATCCCAGATCCAACACACAGAGAAAAGAGAAGCAGCAGCCCCAGGCTGTGTCTTCACTGAAAAAAAGGGATATCTTTTACACTGCATTAAATACTTTGAGATGGCAGTGGTGTTACTTTACTATGACAGCGGTGGCCAGAGTAAGGTAGTTTAAGCTTTGTCATAGGCAATTTGAGGTACAAAGCCAACCTTGATGAGGTTCAATAATTGTTTAAAGTTGAGGTTTTAAAGAGATTTAATGGCCATCCTGGGTTATTTATTTAAATGCAAAAGGGAAATGGTTCCCCGATAAGCATGGGAAGTCACACGGGCAAGTGGACTGCAGCCCTATAGCCAGGAATTAAAATTGCACCTGCTCTGACTTTTGCTGTTTAACACAGGCTACAGTAAAATAAACAGCGGTTTCTCTTTCATTACAGGCTCAAAGGATGGGGTTTGTATTTCCTAAGGTCAGCGTCCAGTTGAAATGGCTGCCTGTAATTGAAGGTGTCTGCATTTGGGTAAACGAGTGGTAATCTAGATAGTTCTCTGCCGCATTGCTCTTTGCTCTCTGTGCTCTGCAAGGCAGCTGAAGCATGCTTCAGAGGTACACTTCAGTGCTACCGCTCTCTGTGGCTAGGGGAATTAAATCGCATCCCCAGCAGCCCTTTCAGGTGGAAACAGAAGAGAAGCAGGACTGTGCCTGAATACATTGAATTTTAAACTTAGTTTTGCTAAAGGTGAGAGAAATAGGAAGCAGTTACGTGCTACATATCACACTTACCTGGCTATGGAAAGAGCTTACGAAAACTAGTTGTCTATGTAGGCTGGCTTGCATCTCATGGCCCAAACATATGTTATTCTCCAAATAAACTGTAGGTTTACAGATGCCGTTTTACCACTCTGAGGATCCAACCATGGTGCTGTGGCTCGTAACAGCTTAAGTTCAGTCCCTCAGACGGCTGACATGTTTTTTTCAGAAGGGCTTGTAATATTTCACAGAAGTCAGTGGAAGTTTTGCCGCTGATTTACAACAGGAGCTTTTCAAAACCTCACCCCCAAGAGCTCTGACTTATACCTGAAAGTGATGCCTTGCATAAGAAAGTGAAATTCAAAGATATGAAGGTGCCCTTTATTCTTCATTAATGATCCAAGGCTGCTGTCTGCTTAAATGCACTATTCATGGTGTGGGTTTTGTCCTGTTCTGTGGGGTGGGAATTGATGCTGCAGTTAGCTGTGCAGGTTATATGGACCATCAGACGAATCTGAATCCAGTGTGTCACTGTGCTTGCACCTACACTGGATAGCATGAAGCTTTCAAAAGTGTAAAATGGGAGCTGGCTATTAGCTGCAGTTTGAATAATGTGTTTACTTGTTTCAGTAATTTTTCTTCTATGTATGTTTTGCTGCTTTTTGATTTTTTAAAATTTAAAAATAAATTAATCAGTAGATTATTTATAACACAGTCAAAAATAAATGATGATTTCATGTTTATTAAGATATACAGTGGACATAAAATGACTGTGGTTGCTTTCAAAACAAAAAATTCTGGTTTGAAAGATTCTACAATTCGTAAGAGATTTCTTATCCTTAAAATACTGTTGATCTAAAAATATTTCTCAAGGAGAAACATTTCACCAAAGGCAGTGTTTTTAATTGCTGTATTCTGTCTTGCTTTTTAAAGAAATACAATGATTTCCAGTAGGAAAAAAGAAATAAAACCATGAACTGCAATTTTTACCTCGTAGTTTTATACACTCTGCTCTCATTTGTTGTTCTGAACTCAAGGCGTTTTTTGTTTCTTAGCTTTTAATTTAGTCTTGAAAGTTCACAGGAGAAAGCTGGCACAGAGAGCTCTCTTAGACTGTTCTTTTGCCCATGTGGGTAACTTGATGAGTTAGCATGTGCATTTACATTAAGAGGCATGAGTCTCAATGTTTTCTGAGGAAATCTGTGCAGTGCGGCAAAATGCACTGTTCGCAAATTTTTCCTCATCTATTATTATCCCAAATTTGCTTTCTGTTATGATCATTTAATTATTGCTAATTTTTGTATATTAAGTGAAAGTAATTTCTCTCACATTTCATTCTTGATGATATTTCAATATTCCAATCTGATTTTCATGTCTTTTCACCATAGCCTTAATTTAACTAGGCAATAATCTTTTGATCTTTACCCATAAATCAGAATGTCATTTTCTTTAATAATTTGTTCTTCTTTTCTGTAAATTCCCTCTATTTTTTTGTGATACAGGCTTTTCGGAAACAGGAACACAGTATTTTCGATGTTGTGTCATTAGTATATTCGATGGGATCTTTCTCATATCTTGCGTTGGAGCTAAATAAAACCACATCCCTTGTTCTGCCATAAAATGTTATCTATCCTGTATAGCTAAAATGTGTAATGGCTTTCTTGTTTTCTTTTTAGCACTGGATGATAGTGATATAAAATAGGTCCTTCTAACAGAATCCAGCATGGTTTTCAGCTGGAAACCATTATGATAGGGGAACTCCTCTTACCTCCACCAGTCATTGACTGGTGAAGCAGACACAATATACTTGCTCTTGGAGACCATGCTGTCCCGGTGCACCATTTTGCCTCACTTCTGTCTGTACAAATGACTGCAAAAGAAGAAGAACAGAGCCTCTGTGTTAGCTATATGCTTAGATAGCTATAGACACTGTGCCTTTAGATAGTTGTGCATGGAAACCATCAATATCGCTTATGTTTCAACTGAACATCCTTGCTCATTCGGAGGCAAAATTTTGTTATGTTTGCCTTCAAAGAAATTAATTAGAAACGTATGAGGCATGTAAATGCATAATTAGTTTCACCAGCTGAAGTTTGTATTCTTGGGGAGATTTTTGAATCAATGAAATTACTATGTGCAATGTTTTCAATCAAATCTTTACAGCTAACCTTTCAAAGAATAAGTATGCTGCAAGAGATGGAAATAAAAGGTTCAAATTTCCACTCAAAATTAGTCTTTCTTGTGTGAATCATTTGCAGGCAGAACTGAATTTCTGTAAACTTGTCTGTCGCTAAAGATTGTGTCAGAAGTCACTTCTGTGTGTGTACTACAGCTCTTTGGCAGCAATTTATGTTCAGAAACAGTGAAATTTTAAAGATTTTAGTGTGACTGCTTCACAGCGGGAATATATAAATGCTCTAAGCATATCGGTGACCAAGCTCTTTGATGCACACAGGGAACTTGTCACAAATGCCTTCTCTCTTGTTAGCCCTTCAGGCAATTCAGACTTCTATGTTTCTCACCAAGCACAGACTTTTGGCAGATGCTATGCTCTCTTTTGGAAATTATCCTTCAGCAGTCACATCTTCTAGTCTTTACCTTTTCTTCTCGTCTTTTTCAAAAGTCAGCTTTACCTCTGAGGAAATAATGTATATCTGCCTTAGCTAACCCCACCAAAGCAGTCATGCTTTATTCTCCTTTCCTCCCTCTTAAGCATCACTAATCTGCTACACATGGCTTATTTACATATAGGTTTGGAGATGTTTAAAAAGCTAGGAGGGAAGAGGTTGAGTACAGATGGGTGCTGCTGAAGAAAAATTGTCTATGTATCTTGCAGGAGGTCAGCCCCAGTACCCAGCAGCAAAACTGGAGATTTTGCGGGACTGGTAGAGTCTCCCTTCCACTAATTAATTCCTATAGTCCTGTTGAAATGGTCAGTATGATGGAGCAATCAGGTTTGACAGATGCCCAGTGGCTCCCAGAGCAGTGATTTTGTTTCATCTAAAGAGATAAAAAGCAATACTGGCTGACACAGCAAGGTCTTTGGAGCCTTTCTTAGCAGGATACATCTTTCTACACTTGGCTCCTAAGCGCTCAGTATCCCATGGCAACCTCTTTTCTTCAGGGAGCTTTAGATTTTGACATATCATTAATATATGAGTTCAGGAAGCAAAGCTGCAAAGCTGGAGGTTGGTTCATGGATTTAACTGAGGTAAATAGCAAGGAAATTTAAAGGCAGGCCAAAACCAATTTTATGGTCCTTCCTTTCAGATTAATGCCTAAATTTGTTTATCTGGTAATGAAGAAAAGTTATCACTTGCAGGAGGTTACAGGTGCAGGTAAAAATTGTAGAGAAGAGCAGTTTTTAAAGAAAACTCTAAGATAACAGTGCCAAACATTTTTGGAAATTTGTATTTTACAGATCAGCTGCTAAGTGAAAAAGAGGGCCAGTGAAATTCACTTGGTACAGAAGTATTGCACAATGTCTAACTGCAGAATAGATATTAATGAGAGAGCAAAAAGACCACTGGGGGAAAAATAGGCTGGAGTATACACTTCATTTATTCACATATACTCCGGTATATAACAGACTGAAACACTGTGTGGCAATTACAAACTGCCCCAATTACTCCCTTCAGTGTGTTAAGACTGAGCAGCTGTGGAGGGTTCACTTTTTTTGCCTCCCAGCCATTCCAGCAGAGGCATTTGCAAGGTGTGAGACTCTCACCCACAAGCCATGGAAGATGATATGGAAATTATAAGTAAACACTACATGTTCTGGCTGTACTGTTCAGGATCGTATTATCATTCATTGACTAACCTCTACCTTTACTTTCTGTCAAGCTCAAAATGAGATGATTGTACAACAAAGCCTGAGTCCCTCTCGCTCTGGAGTGCACACGGCCTTGCTTTGCAGGAAAGATACACAAGTATTTTAGCATTGCCAAGTGCTTATTGCCTGCCTATGATAAGCTTATATCAATATCTGGGTTGTATAGGGAGGAACGATGCATGGATGCATGTATGGAACCTGATCATTCCCATTTTGCTTATAAGATGCAGGGTCTTAGTTCCTCAGATCTAATCTTCTCCAATATGCTTGCTGTTTTAACTGAGGGCAATTTCTGAAGTAAGGGCCAGATCTTTGAAACAATATAGGCAGATAAAATGCTCTCTTGGTGCAAAGTTTTACTCTTTTGGTATAAATTTGGCAGAATGTGGCTTCAAATTTAAAAAATAGTTGCTGGTGGGTGGAAGGAACTCTGAATGGAAGGAAGTCAGGGACTTCCAAAATTAATACCTTGTGGAATAATTTCCCACAGAATTGTTATAAGCTCCTTTATTCCAGAGTAGACACGAAAAGCAACATTTATCTGGAGAAAATAGATAATAGGTTATGTAAATTCTCTACTCTTGTGTCTTATTTTACTAGCACTGACACAGAACAAGGTGTGTGAATGTTTTTTTTTTTTAAAGACAAGTTTCTTCTGCTCAAACTTTTTTTTGCAAATAAATGTCTGAAGTTTCTTGTCTAGTAACTCAAGCAGGTCTTGCTTCATTGTTCATGATTAACAGTTTAAATGTAAAATTATGATTGTTTGTATTGGCGTTATGACCCTAGTTAGGAGGTAGAATTAAGCAAAGACCATTCTGTCTGAATGCAGGTTAGCTGCAGAACATCTTAGAAATGGTAAAATAGCATTTTATATACTGAACTTTCTAAATTAGATCTGACATTTTGCATCTAGAAGATTTTGGGAGAGAAATGTCAGCATGTGTTCCGATCATTTGCCCAGTGTAATTTTCCTTAAGATAAAGTAATGTTTTAGACAGTAGCACAGTTAATTTATCCCCATCCAGCCTGAAATTTCAAGTTCAATATACTAGGGAAAGATGACAGATTGCTACTTGCTGTGGTGTTCAAGAAATCTGTCAGGAAAAAAAGAATAAAAAATTTTTAAAAAGCTACCAAGGAAAATATGTATGGAAAGCCTTACCTAAGCTGTCACATGTTTTTATTGACCCTGAAAAAATTACATGTCTAATCTCAGAGAAATGCCCCTTGCAGATATGAGATCACCTCCAGAGGCTGTGGAAATGCTGAGGTTCTTCAGAAAATGGCCATAGTACTTATACTGGGAAGTGCTGGACACTTATGTAGATGAAGAGTTACAGCCATTTTTTCTTTAATTCACCATATCTGCTTAACTGTAATTCTGAAACACCGTTTAGAGCATTGAACAGATTTTCTGCCCTATGTCCTCTATTTATATGGACACAGCCATATTGTGTGCTTTGTTTATTCCTCATGCTCAGACTTCTAGTGATTAAATGGTATGATGCAGTGCTGTTAAATGCTGGTAGTTTTACTGCAAGACATGTAGCTGTATGTCTTCCTTAAATCTACAGTTCTTGTGAGAAGCCAAGAGAATAAACGTGAAAGTTTTCATGATTGCAGGGGAAAGTGTGAAAATGTGGTCCTGCTGCACTTTGCATGTTAAAAGTCACATTTAAAACTTCCAGTTTTGTAATTAACCAGCTTGTGTTTGGCTAATAGTTATTGTCCTGCTTGGAGCTGATGATAGAAATGAGATCCTCAACTGCAGGTTGGTGTCTCTACACGCAACTTTGAGATAAGCAGTATTAGGTACAGTAGTTGTGATGTAGTGTCCTCAGGATATCAAAAGTGAATTATCTGTGGTGGCTATCATGGTCCAACATGTATCCTTCTTCCCATGTTTTTCGAGGAGTGTCTTCTCACAAAATGAATGGAAATAGATGTGCAGAAATCCTTCTGCTATTTGGAAAATGGCAACTCTTCTGTGCACAAACTGAATGCCTGAGCCCAATTTAACGAGGTGTGGGGCACAGAGACTGTGCATTGCCAAATGGGGCAAGATTGACTTAGATTTTGGCTTTGAAAAATGTGCTCTGGTTATATTTTAATATATCTCTAATACATGTTTCTCAGATATTTTATTCAGCAGGACTTCATGCTGTTGAAAGATATTTGAAAGAAAAAGGCCCAGAAAAATTGCAACAACTGAACAAAATGAACAAAAGTATGCTAGTTATGGTTGTCAACCCATCAATGTGAATTGCCTGTACATGAGATGATTTTTATAAGGGTAGTAACAAGGAGCAACCTACACACCTTGATCACATTAACATTAAACAATCATGCAGTTATTGGGGAAAAGAGAGTACAGCTATAAGGGAGTAGTGCATTTCACATCATGTCTTTTTAATAGGCAGAAACAACAAGAAAGGACTTTCAGCTGTGACCAGGCTTAGGTGAACTGACTGGCTGCAGATGGCCTCATAAATAATTTTTTTTAAAAAAGTGATAAAAGCAGCTTCAAATATCCTTTCTGTACTAAGAGACACATGCTTAACTGAGTCTTGTTGTCTGTACACATTTTAGTTTCTCAACCACAATACATAGCAGAAACTCCCTTGTGATATGACTGGGAAATTTTAATTTTAAATTAATTTTAAAGGTACTGAAATACGAATACATGAGAGAGGTGAGAACGCTGATGTGCAGTGCACCCTTTTCTTCATCCCTCATCGCCCCTGTCACTGGAGATTCTTAAATAAATTTTGTTACGTGAATATGTATAATTGATGCTACTTTTCCATTTGATTGAAAACTGCTTACAGGATCCGCAAGCAGAATGGCAGAGCTGAGGCATGCTGCTCATATGGAGGTTGCAACTGGAAGATGCTAGGTGTTCCTGTACAGATACAGAAAAAGTGAGAGGCTGCTGATTCAGGCAGTTGTTTTGCCTTGGCCCTACTTCACCACCATGACCCTAGGCCTCAGAACCCAATCCATTTAGAGCAATTAAGAAAGAACTTAATTGTTAATACCTGTTCTGTGCCCCTTCTCCACTCCCACAGTTACTCAAGTTCCCTTCCCATGTCCTTCCTAATAGCCTTATGAGGCAAAACCAAGCATGTGCTCTGCGTGGTGTAGCACTTTAGCGGTTAGGACTGAATGCCCAGCCAATGGATTCATGTTTTTGTAGCATCCTGAGGCTTGCTGTCTCTCAGTTGCTTGCAGTTTAAAGCAAGATGGCAAAACAGTGCTGTGTGTAAAAGTTATCTGCATTGTTTCTACAGGTCCTTCTGAGTTGCCTTCTGAACTGCTTAACTCTTACAGGAATTCATGATACTCCTTGTCACCTGGTGCTCCTCTCCTTGCACTGGCTGAGGAGTGGCAAGTCCTTGGAGATGTTTTCTGCCTTTGAGCACAGGACATGTGAGGGCTTTCTCCATGGATCGTTTTCTCACGATCTCTGGTTTTTCTTTTTTTAATTCACAAGTCTGAAATAATCTCAGAAACTAGGCAACAAAACATTTTAGAACATTCAACATACTTAAATATTGAAATTTACAGTGGCTGCTATTTTGGGCCTTTAAAGCATCGTACGTTCTGCTCAAGCAATTAAGGAGTGTGCTTACAGTGTGGTATGGATAAGTGATGCAAGGTGTTCAAGCAGAGTTAATATCTTTCATTAGATCACTAATACACTCAGAAAGATGGACAGGCTTTTGGCAACATGGTCCTTTAACTATGTCACATATACAAATGACTGTGCAAAAAGGAATGTATGCATCGGGATGTCTTAAGCTTTAGTTTTGTCTTTGTATCCATTGATTTTAGTAGGCTGGCATTTATGTGAAGGAAGAACACTGTCCTATTTGTCTGACAAAACCGTATCACCTAATAGCTTCGTTTTTTCAATATCCTCTTCGATTGATATGTCCCTTACCTGGCTTTGCATATAACAGCGTGCCAGTGCAATTTTTACAAGTTTCTGATAGTTATGAAAGCAGGCATACATTTTACAGCCTGTTGGCAGGACAGAAAGGTGCAATTTTAGCTGTATCTTAGACTTGCAGAAGCAGAAATCTAAACAGAATTGAAAAAAAAGGAGAAGTCTGCAGCTATTTTCTTAAATGCACAAGGTTGAAAAATCTGACTTAGGCTCGTATGCTGATTTGGATGGGATACGTGTTTCTTCAGAAAGGCCCTGGCAGTTCAGCTGTTGCTGTACTCAGATATTTTGCAGTGGTTGGTGTTAATCCTGTGACCCAGAGCAATGCAAACAGGAAGAGGTAAATAGAGAAGAGAAATAACACGTCTTCATGTGTGTAGTCATTCCTCTCTCTCAAAGGTGTCATTGAGCAGCATCACCTTTATGATTCTTGTAGTATTAGAACAACAGTCACAGAAAGATTTTTAAATTATACTCCAGCTGATCCTGCTTTTTTTTTTTTTTTCTTTTTGGTAAATGATGTTTGCTGTCTCCAGCTGCCTTTCAGTTTTGCAGCAGATTTTTATTATGCCTCATCTTTTCAACTCTTTTCTCACTAACATGCAATGTCTTAAAAAGGTCTCTGGAGTGACTGCAGTTAAACATGCTTATGATTTTTCAGAGTTCAGTAAAAGAAGACAAATAGCAGAATTAAACCAGTGAAGAAAAATCAATATTACAGTGCTGGGTTCCTGAAGACCTACGAATCGGGCATTGTCTGAGGTGAAAAACCTGAGGGTATCATTCTGTTGTTCTGTAGGTGGTGTGGCATCCGTCATTGTGCCGGATCTTTGTCTGTGTGGCGTCAGCACTTCATGTTTCTTTCACTTTCCCTATCTCCCCTACCTGTGTGTGGTGGAAATCTTTTGGAAAAAAAAACCAACAAACTAGCTTCTATGTTGTTACTCTTGTCCTTAAGTATGGCTGATGGCAGCTCTCTTTCAGAGCGTGCTCTAGCAGACTTTGATTTAAGCTTAGTAAGCATGGGCTTTCAGGCTTTGCATCCAGTTTTATGGCAGCTCCCTGTCATTAGTTGTTACTGTTTTCACTAAAGTCCCTTCGCTGAGTTGGTCAAAGTAAATTCCATGGTGACAGATTTAAGAGTGGAAAGTATAGCTTTATTTCTTAAATGGAAAAACAGGAGGATCTTTGCATGTATCGCAGATCATTTAACATCTGTTCCAGTATTTTACCTATGATAATGACCTTTCTTTAACCAGTCATCTTATTTTTTGAGACAAATAATTGCATCATCATTGGAAAGTATTTTCTTTAGTATCTTATAAAAACTTTTAGCTTTTCATGATTACTTCTGTGAATCACATACTACAGGTTTAAAGCCAATGTTTTGCAGTTACAAAGAAGCATGCCATAAAAACCATCCCCAGACCTACTACATTAGCATTCACTTCAGCTTTCCCTCTGTGAAGCCAGATCTGAAGTTATATTGCAGTAATTGGCCGTATGAGAGGGCAAGGATCCGAAGTAAGTGCTGCACAAATGATTGCTTGTCTCGGCCTATTGCTCAAGGCATTAACCCTCTTGTCATGGACTGGACTACCCCCACCCAAGTCTTTCAGTACTGTGGAATTGGTGGAGTTTCAGACCTCCTGCGCGAACATGCCCAAGTGCTCAATTTTCAGCGCACTTTACTCTTAGCCCAGTACCACTTTCTTTAGAAGTGCCTCTTGCCACCTCACACAATTTATTTTCTGGAAATGGTGTTGGTAACCTCCTGAGTGTCCCCATTCAGGCTCTTCATGGAGATAGCTGGAATTAAAAACTTTACAAAAGTAAAAGGCACAATGTAAAACTGGAAAATCAGGGAGCTTTGGAGGTTTCTCTGAGATTCACTGGACCTCTAGAATGAACAGAAGTAATGCCAGTAATATTACCTTGGAGGTTAGTTCACATCCTTCCTGCCTTAAAGATTCAACTGTTACTGATACTTCACAAAACTGTGTACCTCTCTGTGGAGTTTACTAGTGGTGGTTTTTATGGCTGATTTTTAGAGAAAACATAAAGCAAATGTCACTTGCTTTTTCTTCCTTCTAACCCACCAGTTTCTGTATTGCTCTCCAATTGTCTGTGACACTGACTGCAAAGCTCAATGTTGATGGGCACACATACAGTCCAAGAAGTGGTTTCTCACTGTTTTTCACTAAAGCTATTCCCATTCAGAGGAAAGGGCTGACAGAAGTGTTCTTCTGGAGTTCCTTTGAGTTACATGGCAGCTAATGTGGTCAGATGGTCATCACAGAGGAGATATTTGTAGGTCTGTCTGGGGGATCAAGACTCAGGCTGTATGTGGGGCTTTTCATGCCACGAGTGTGATAAGCTCCAGCAATGACGTCTTTGCTGCTGAGGATTTTGCAAACCACTCCCAGTTTTCCCTTTGGGATTCATTGTGCAAGGGTTGTGAAGTGCAATGGAAACTTCCAATTTTCTGTTTTTCTTACATGCATGAACAGATATTTCCTGTTTCCTAGATGAGTAGGAAGGTCTTAAAGAATGGGATGATGAGGAGTCCTCTCTTCTGGTAAAGCTGCAGGAGAGTGTAAGAATTCAGCACTAAGAACTATTTGCAACCTTGTGAAGAGCGTGCAAAACAGAAGGAAAAAACATAAGGCTTTATGCTTAAAGCAGTAAGGTAAACCAGAGCCATGGTGACTTCCAATACCATATGGTAAATCAAAGAAGTGCAAGAAGCACAGTATCACAGGTAGGATTGCCCAGTTGGGTCTCTTGACCTATAACATAATTGGAGGCAGACCTTGACGATGGAAGTCTAGGGTAAGCGCTCGTCTGGCTGAGGCATTCAGCAGAGCCAAGTGCACATCTCACCTTGGCTCTGATCTGGAAGCAGGACTGGCTTTCCAGGGCCTGGGGATTTGCACAGCTGCAGCATTAGAATCCCAAACATGGATCCATATATAAGTTCATGATACTCTGAAGATATTAAACCATAGCTATTTGCAGACAATTTAACCGTCATCAATGCTAATGGTTATTTTACCTTTTATAGACGTAAACTCAAATACTTCACAGCCCTGCAGAAGCTAATCATGAGCAGCAAGAGAGCTCTGTTTGTGAAATCCCTTTGGAAATCATGATTCTAAAGCAGAACTTGTATAAACAGTGCTATTGAGGAAATGGCACTGCTGACCTGACTCAGATAGTTTGGCCTAGATGGGTATAGCACTTCTTAAGTATTTACCAACGTTTATATTTTTGAAGTATCTTAATAAATTTTGATATCTCTAATTTAATGTGCTTGGTATTGAGATATCACTGTTTTCCCCTATTCTTAGAAAAATCATGTATATATTATCTTCCATAATGGATTGACTCTTAATAAACATACTCATCCATCTACTTCTGCAAATAGTCTTAAAAGTAATGGAATATCAAATTCTACTTTTAAGAGGATTTGTGTAAATACTTCCATCAAAGTCTGGGATTTAAGTCTGACTTAGTGTCATATAACTAAAAAATTAAACACAGAACAACCTGCCTTCTTTCTAAAACTGTATTTATTTTGCTACTTATAAGTTACGTGCTCATGTGTGCAAGCTAAAACAGCTTGTAAATATATTATTGGGAAAGGATATAAGGTTAAATATTTCTTACTCAGTTCAGAAACTCAGATTCTGGTTGAGTTTACAGGGAATTTTAGCTGCATATTCAGAGAGTACTAATCTCCAGGTCTCAGTTTTCTATTAGGCATAAGTCAACTAAAATGATTTAGGTTGCCCTGTCATGCCTTTATCCATGAAACTTCATGAATTTCAGATCAGAGTTTTGAAATCTGGAAGTGTTTAAATTATGTTACTTCTCTTACTTATGGTGCTATTTGCATGTTTGCCTCCAAGTTCAGGCAATCTCTTGGTACTTCTGAAACAAACTATTGCAGTTCTTCTTTCCGTTAAAGTGGTGTGGGTTTGACTTTTATCTAAAAACAAGGATGGGGGGGGGAATTTTCCAGGAAACTACGGGTTGTTGCTGAGCAGAAATTCTACTTACTGGTCAGTTGAAATAAAAATACAGACATTTGGGCTTCGGAGTATGTCTCTTCTAATCCTAGACTTAAATATCTCAAGATTTTTAGACCAGAGTGCCAGTCACTTGGATTAGTACAGATTATGAGATGTAATGAAACTATATCACAAATAATTTCACATGCAAAACAGTGCTTCTAATACTGTTCTTTTATTATATTTCACATAAAATAATAACACAGGCGCAATCTGAGACAGTGCCAGTTTGGATGAAACAGGATATTTTTGAACTGTCCATAAAGATATTACACAAGTAATTAAGCAAAGCTAGATGTCAGGATGACAGATGCATTCACAGTGTTGTACTGTGTCGTCTTCTTGCTGAGAGCATTATCACTGCTGTCTTCCTTGCTGAATGTATGTATTCAGAAAGTAACATTTTCTCATATTTGAGTCTACATATGCAGGTGTTTCAGAAAACAAAATGTTCCATTGAAGAGTTCAGATTGTTATAGGCTGAAAGTCAAGTAAAGATTACAGAGTAGGGCTTTTATAGTTTATCAACATGTGTGAGTTTGTGTATTTTTCAAAGACACAGAAATCATGTATTCAGCTTGTTGCTTGTTAATAATTCCTGTGCTGGACAGAAGTCTTCATGTTACTTTATCTCACAGGATTCTTCCCTTTTCATCTCAACTGAATCCATACTGGTTTTGTTGCTTGTGTACCATGGAAGAGCCGAGATCTAAATGCTATAACAGAGTCAATGACAATACTTCAGAGGACAAGAATTGTGGAATTGAGTCAGTTTTGTTATTAGTTCAGGACAGTGACTTGGATGCCCTGTTTGGGATGGCGTTCATGGATGTAGGAGAGATGTGGACTTGGAAATGACAACGACAGCTCTTGCATAGTGCGGTGCCAGCAGCCTAGTGGGCATGACTGAGTGAATATGTAGTGTGTTCAGTCAGTTGACCAGCAATTCTCACCACTAGAAGAACCTGGTGAGGACGTGGAGCTCCTCTGCTGCACTCTGGTGAAATCCATTTCCTCTTTCTTCCCTTTCAGTTGAAACCACAAGAATATCTTCTCCACTCCCAAATAATCCTACTACCACACCATTCATGGGAGGAGGTAATGCTCCTTAAAATATGTCTTTCTTATGGTTACTTTTCAGCCAGAAGGCTATGTGTGCACAAATAGCTGGGAGGGAACACAGCTGGGACAGCTGACCCAAACTGGCCAAAGGGATTTTTAATACTATATGATGTCACACTCAGTATAAAAAGCTGGAGGAAAAAGAAGGAAGCGGGGGTTATTCGGAGTGATGACATTTGTCTTCTCAAGTAACTGTTACATGTGATGGAGCCCAGCTGTCCTGGAGATGGCTGAACACCTGCCTGCCCATGAGAAGTGGTGGATGAATCCCATGTTTCCAATGTCTCCTGAGTTACTGGCTGTTTAGGGTTGTTCTACCATATGGGTAAAGTGTAACTGGATGAGACAGAATATGGGAGAAAATGGTTCTTGACTGAGCTTTCTTAGGAAGTGATCATAATGTTATCATACTTGCTTCTAGATATGGGCACATGTATTTGACAACACTTTTTCTGATGAATAAACAGTTAATTCTGTTAGTATTATATTATAATTCAAAAAAGAGAAAATTTTTTCCTAAACTGGGTACACCCTTGCACTGGGAAGAATATAAGTTAATGAAAAGCATGTGTTGGATATTAATCATGTTATTTAATACACTGCTGGAAAGTGCTAGCAGCATATTTTGTGACTTCCTTTTTTATTTATTTTTTTACTCAAGCTACCTGAAACTGTAAATATTTAGTTAATTAAAAAAAATGGCAAAGCAACTTATAATTGAAAATCCTGAGTGGATTGTACCTTAGTTCTTACTGTGGATGGTCAGGAATCATAAGCTAAAAGAAAGACTGAAACCTGGCTCTCATTTCTCTTTGTATCTGAGTTTTCTCTTGGCCTACAGTAACTACAATAGGAAACTGAGCTTCCAATTTTCCTTTTTCTGCATGCAGGTGTAAGGAATAAAGTAGTAATTTAAATAAAATACATGCCTGTGAAGCCTATTCATTCTGTATGAAAAGCTAGTTGTTACAATCCACAGATGAAATCAGAAATGAATGTGCTGACTGAACTCTGTTTAATATTTATGGTCACATAAAAGAAAGCTTTTAATGGCACAGTGAATGAGAACAACAAAATAAGTAATTTAAAATCGTGTTTCAAACATTAGGTTGCAAGAAGACTCCAGGAAAGGTTTCCAAATCAACCTTGCTGCTGTGGGTAAATCCTTTGTAAATTCACCTGTGGCATAGGGATGGTGTCAATTTGCTTGCTGTAGGAAATAACGACTATATGAATCTGAGAATTAAACTTGTTTGCCTTGTGTTATTAAAATGTGGATGTCACTGTAAATGACCACGTAAAATCTTAAAAGTAACTGTGTACAGAACAAGCAATACTAGATGGTACCTAGGGCTGAATGAAAAGAAGTGAGAATAGATGTGACACGTCTCTGGGAACTGCCAGAAAATCAAAATTCACCTGGCAGAAGTGAGTGAATTTTTAGAAGCTTGGTAGAGCACGGTGCCAAGAGGTCCATCATTCTTTAAGAAAATGTGAATGGTAGCGCTGTATTATAAAATACAGCCACTGAGTAGACAGACCTGTGGACCAGATGCTGACTGCTATGGCTGTTCCCAAATTTTATGATAGAATGGAAATTCTGTCACTAGAGCAGGTCCCTGGCAGGTACCTGGAAATTTCCAGTGATGTGATGCTGCCTCTGGCATATGTTGTCAGAGCACAAGCCAATGCTATTTGTTGTGCAGGATGCCTGTGTGCAACGGTAGTATGCTAATATAGGGATCACATCTCACTTTCAGCTGAAGAGTGACAAAAGCTACATCTCTTTGACAGCTTTCAGGATACACAGAACTGAAGAGCGCTGCTTTGTGCAGTGAGGACCACTGACAACATGCAGAAAGGCTAAAGACAAGCAGAGGAAGGCAGATACTTTGTCTAAAACCAGGTTCAAGGTAGTGATTGTTTTATGATTTCTTCTATGTAAATGAACAAAACTAAATTTGGGCTGCTTGTTTCTGACGTGGCAATAGTGATGAAAAGCCAATGGTTTTTTCTAAATAAGTTGGATTTAATTCTCGCTGTGCACCAAGCACACTGCATCAGGAGGCAGCTCCACAATCACGGCAGTAACATGGAACAAGTTGGCAGTAGTCTTTTAAATATCACAGACGCTCAAATTCAAGACACTTCAGAGGTGTTTTTGAATGATCTATTGGTAAAATGGCCAGGGAAAGGGTGCAGCTGGGAAAGACAGCAGTGAGTGGATGTGAAAGTAAATGTTTTGACTCCAAGCCTTATAATACTGAGGAGATGAGCAAATGAGCATAAGTGAAACACCTGAATGATAGTAAAACACCTGTAAAAAAGAGTGCCTTTGAACCACAGTGTCAGCTCATTCCAGTGTCTTCATGAATGTGCAGATGCCACTGAAGTGAAATGGTGTTGATGAATGTGTAAAATATGGAGGGGGATAACAAAAGATGACACCAGTGTAAATTATTAATGCCTTCAATGTTTCTTGATTTCAGAGCTTAAGTAAGTCATGCTGTAGATAGTTTTGTGATGGTAAACTATTGATTGTGCTTAAGTCCAGAGATCTTTCCTTTATTTTGCTATTTTATTTAACACTAGGTGACAGTGAAGTGTGGACAAGTCTTGTTAGTGGATAGGCTATTGTTTAAGGAGGTGATGAACACCCAGTTTGCTTTTTGTTTCTTCAGGAAGGCTTTGAAGTTCTGCTCAATTTAAATATTACACTGATTGTAGGAGGCAGTGCATTGGTAGGTCCAAAAAGAGTATTTTTGTATCTGCAGAAATTTAAGACACTTTCTTTAGGAACTTCCTTGCATCAAAAGGACCACTGCTATATGTGATAAAATTGAAATGTGTGCTGGTTCAGCCTCTCAATGCTCTGTTCTGATGACATTGTGGGTGATGACTTGTGCCTGTTCAGGGCTTGTGTGTGGAAAATTATCAGTCCAAAACTGGAACAAGATTAACAACTTTACATAGTCTGAAGAAGGTAATGGCTCCTAGGTATGAACACCTGATAAAGACTGATGTAAAAACAAACCTTGCTAACAGCAGAACTTATATGTAGTAATGGTGCTAACATAATAGTGTTTGACCCACTCAGAGAAAATAAGTATGGAGTCCTGTTTATGAGGCATGTATAAGTGTATTTTACAGTTACCTATTACTTATTGAATACATCAAACTTAAGACATAAACTTGGCTACTCACTTGTCAGGTCAATGCAGGAATACCTCAGCAGCAAACAGATGTAGTGTGTTTGTGATAATGAAGCTGCATTTTACTGTCTTTTACCAAAACAGCAGAGAGGAAAAAAAAAGCAAAATCACCATTTTGCCACTGTCTTTCAAATTCTGCATAATAAAGACAACTCTATGGGGAGTGGAGGGAGTTAGTTAATGGGAGATTGGGGGAAACTACCAGCTTAACGTTAATGTTTTGATTTTTATTATAGTTAAAATTTTGATATATGTTATGCCCAACTCTCTTTAGGTATGCATGTGCACATACACTTTTATATAGTCAGTTTAAAAAGTAAAATAAAACCAAAGCAGTCCTTTTTATTATATAAATAAACCTTACTGCTCTGAAGCCATATCACCCCAGAACTAACAGGTCTATTAGAAGTTATTGTTTTACTTGTTTTTATAGTTTCTGTCTGGTCAAAATCTTCAATGGATTTATGTTCACAGTATTCCCTAAGGATAATGAAGAACACATATTTCCACTTTACAGGTGGGAATTAACTAGACAAAGACTATCAGAGATCTTAGTTCTAGTCTTTTCCCAAGCCCCTGTTCTTTTACCCCAGCCTCTCACCAGGCTATCAGAGAAGGAGAAAAATCAGAAACTAGGATTCAGTTTCTGCTCTGCAACACAACAGTACTCAGTATTTTATGTGCAATACAGGAGCAGTAACACTTCCCAGCCACTAATAAGAATGTAAAAAGAGTACCTGAGATATTGTAATGAAGAGCACAAGTAGCTTTTACAGTAGGACCATCGTAAACCTATAACTATGTTAAATTAGATTCTTTCCTTGTATTTAACTCCAGTAGTTTCCTTCTCTGTGCTAGGTGATGGTGAAGAGAAGACAGAGACTCGGTGTCCTCCAGTACACTGTCTGGTACTGTTGCAGCTCAGCGAGATGAAGGTTTATCCCTCTCTCTCCCCGTTAGAGGTGCTATACCAGATAAGTCCATTTAAAGACAGGAACAAAGAAAGGATGGAGCTTCCTCAACAATAACAGAAGGTCCAAGCATTTTAGCCAGCTCTGAGAAAACTCCCATAAGTACATAACGTTTTCATAGCAGTAGTTCATGTTTTCATCGTTTGGCCAACTTTGGGAGGATTTGCATAAGAGTAAGGAGCATACTTCTGACACAAAAGATTACCCACCTATCTTCCAAATTTCAGGTTACTCTTCCAGTATAGGAGATGCTATGGTACTCAGGGAATTATCCCTTGAATTGTCTGAAGTTGCAGACCAACGGGTTTTTCTCTAACCTCATTCATGGAGATGCCTAAACATTCATGTCTGAAATTGGGTGGTGTGATTGTGTGTAGGAAATCCAGCTGCAGATGGTCAGAAAATGTCAGTCTAGTTGTTTATTTTCCCTTCTTCTTGAAGCTTCATAAGAATTGGCATGTAGCCCTAATAACAGGGAATGCTGTGAGTTCTGCCAGTGATAATGTTATTGATAGTGCTACCAGCGTTACTGGCTTTCTAACAATGCACACTGGCTAAAAATGACTGGTGATCTTCTGCCTGTGTTGTCAGGATTCAGCGTAGTTTGGTTTTTGTTTTTTTTTTTTTTTTTTTACTTGCTAACCAATCACCCTTCCTGGAGATGCCGATATTTAACATCAGACACATAAATTGAGCATTTACGTGAGTAGCAATGCTGGAAGTTGAAGGTTTTGATGTATGGGAATGAAAACATTTAATATAGTACACAGTCATGGTATAGTTTGCTTCTTTATACTGAGATGTCCATGAGAATTATTCTAGAAAAATACAGGAAATAAGAGTTTGGCAACTATTGTAAGTGGAAAATTTAAACATGATTCAGCTTTTAATTAAGAGAGTCATTCTCTTTCATTTCTCTGCTAGACATGTAATTCTAGCTGGTCCTTCATTAGTACAGCTTTCTTCAGTGTGAAGATAAAGCTGTATTTAAGAAATTACTTAAATTTGAGTTCAGTATGAATTTTGCTTGCTATCTAAAAACGTGTTACATTTTTCAAACTACCTGTCAAGATTGAACATGCCACAAAAAATATGCTGCGTTTGTTTGTTTGTTTTCTTTTGGGGGGATGTGATTGTGTTCTGGATGTCATGATGTCTGTCACACACAGTTATGAATTAGTTAAGGAAAGGTTGAGAGTAAATTGTGTTAACAGAGGTGGATGTACTATTACATGATTTATTGCAAGCAGTGTTTTGTAAAATTAATGTAAAATCTAATGTAGTCTTTAAAGGTTTAAAGGCAAAAGAAAGATTACATCAGATTCATTTTGTTCTGTTTCCTGGTTAATGAATTCTAGTTGACAGCCTAGGAAACCCACACCTCATTACCATATTTTGAAACATCTGTTGAGGAAAATAGATCTGGTTGCCAGAATTCATCTTCCTTTCAGAGGTGCCAACTATGTGAACAGAACCATTATTGCTTAGGCAAGGAAGATCGTGTTCACTTTTGCTGTCATCAGCCACATTAAGGCTTTATTTTGTTCAGAATGTATGTAATTAATTGAGTGAAGCTATTCATACAATGTTATCATAATTACTGAAATGTGAATATTTCTCTCATGTATTTGATCTGAGAAATAATCCTTGGGTATAAGCCATTTTCATCTTTATTCTACATTTTAACGGCTTGCTACCTGTTAATGTTACAATTATGACATCAGAGCTGCTGCTCTGTAAATGAGCTTCTGTCAGAAACCAGATGCTGAACTTGTGTTTTACGTGAAGGGGAGAGGGTGTCCTTTGGTGCATGGTTCTGAGCCAGTGGTTCACATGCTACTCGTAACAGTGGGCACTATAACCACCCACCTCTCAAAATACCCCCTGCAGGAACATTAGCTCCCTTAATTCTAGTCATCAAATATTTCAGTAAATCTAAAAGATTTTAAGACCTGTTCGACAAAACCAGTGAAATGTTATCCTTTACATTTGCACACTCTTTTTCTTTTTTTCTAGCCTTGCTTATTCCAAATCTCTGTGGCCTTAACAGGGATTCAGTTATTGACATGTGAGTAAGTAGAAGATGATGAGGCTCTAGAGGACATCAGTTTTCTACTTATTTCCTAGGGCAGATAGCTGTGTAAGCACACTGTCCCTGTGTACCACTTTCCCTTTCCTAATTAGAACAGTGTGCTCATAAGGAAAACAGAAAGCAAAACTTTCTCCTCATGTGCTAATGAGACAACAGTGACTGAGAACAGGACAAAGAGCCACTACTGCATAACTGGCCAGCCCTCCCAGGCTGGTACGCCTGCCTTACAGAGTCCCGGGAGAGATGACAGAGGTTTGTGCTGTGAATGTGTTGCAGGGTTGCATTGTGTAGCAGGACGATGGGTCCTTTGAACTTAGATAAGTACAGGCTGTCGCTGCATTAATACCATTTCTGATTATGCAGCTATGTGGTCAGCTAGATTCAGGGAGGCATCCAGCTGAAAATTAAGATGGGAATGGGCTTAGTTTTTAGCTGGATCTGTCACTGATCAGACTTATCGCACTGCTACACGTTAGTGGGTGCTGGCAGGAGGAGAAGGGGAAGGAGGGTCGGGAAAAGTTACCTTGGTGACAGAAGCTTTATGGTGTACGAAGGTTAGTTGTCAGATGTTCTTTTCACTTCCCTCCTTTGTATGTATATATATGCTTTTGTAATGCCCTTCTCTTTGCTATTTCCCCTTGTACTTTCATCTGTTCCCTGCATTTCTTGGTCAGCTGTGCATCTGAGTGTGAATTTATCACATTAGCTCTGCACGTATCTCTATCCCCTGCTAGAGCTAGGGTACGTTTCTTTTTACTGCATGTTAAATCCATGGTCAGATACATGGATTACTAGCCCTCTCCTGCCTTTTTTCCACCTGCTTAAAACCCTTCCACTTGCGCATGGGCATCACCTGTTTTGGAGCCCTCAAGCAGGACAGCTCACATGACTGGA